>OX457042.1:59929722-60014722 GCA_949752735.1 Lumbricus terrestris | reverse complement strand
GCTGCTGCGCGACCGTCGCCGGAGAGCGAGAGAGACAGAGACAGAGAAATAGAAGCTGGCTGAATGTATTATATAGGGGTAACCTGAAACCGTAGGGGGTAGGATGAAACCGGTTTGAGATTACCCCCGAGGGTAATTTGAAACCGGTTTCAGATTACCGTGGGGGGGGAAATCTGAAACCGGGTTCAAGGTACCGGGGGGGGGTAATGTTTAGGAGGGGTAATTTGAAACCTTTACACCGGCTTGTCAGAAAATCTATCTGCATAACGATTCAGTATTTTAAGCAATTGTTTCTGGTAGAGAGGGGAAAATGTCAATTTGACCTCCATGAACAATTCTTTTGATCGGGCTAGACTGGCTGCCAGTTTTTCCTACTCGGAAGATTGGCTAACTTCCCTCCCAATCACTTTTTGTGGAATCTGCATTGACAACGAGACAGTACGAGTGGCAGTTGGTCTTCGGTTGGGCCTTGACCTCTGTCGCCCTCACATGTGTCGATGCGGAGATGCTGTTAGCTCAAATGGCCACCATGGGCTGGTTTGTAGGTTATCGAAGGGACGTTCCATCCGACATCATGCCATTAACGACTTAATTTGGCGTTCACTCCAGAGTGCGAATATACCAAGCACAAATGAGCCAGATATAGAGGAGTTTTACGTACTTGCACCTTCTGAGGACCGATGGCAAGCGTCCCGATGGCGCCACACTGGTTTCTTGGTCTGCCGGCAAATACATGACCTGGGATGCTGCAGCTGAACAGGCGGCTGTTCATAAGTCTGCCAAATATGCATTGCTGCCTGCAACCCACATGTTTGTTCCTGTTGCTTTTGAAACCCTTGGACCTATAAACGCTGAAGGGGCAGAATTTCTCTCTGAGCTGGGACGTCGCATTTCAGCAGTCTCTGGAGATCACCGTGAACCAAAATTTCTGTTCCAACGTCTTTCCATCTGTGTTGCACGCCACAATGCCATTGCATTCAAAGGCACATTTCAGGATGGTTGTGAAACCTGGGACGAGGCCTGATTTCTCGGAGTTTCACTTTTTTTACTCCTAAAATAATGTTTTTAATCCTGAAGGATCATTGATACCTCGTGTAAAAAAATAATAACTGTCAGCGTTTCAACTCGGTATCCTTTCGAGGCACTTTAACTGAGCCAGATATAGAGGAGTTTTACGTACTGGCACCTTTATCGTCTTTTAAACCAATAGCTACTGCTTCCCTTGTCTGTTTACCTTATGTTACTGATGTTGTTTGTTGGAGATAATAAAAGGTTTATAATAATATAAAAAATTTAAAAATAAATAATAATAAACCAGAGTTAGCCTAATAAATTGGCGAAGTCTATTCGAATATTCTTCTTGTTTTTTTAGTTCCAACCAAAATATGCAGTGCTGACCAGTACTTTATCTGCGTACCAAAAGGAATTAGGTCGTTTATTACCTCGGACGCCTTGCGCAGTTGTGATTGTCCTTTTCAATGCTATCAGCCCACTTATCCATATTCAATCTCAACAAGTCCTCTGTCACAGCATTTCCTCAAATACATATCGCAAAAGTCGCAATTCAAGGGACGGAATCTGACGATGTCTAGACTGAGCAAGGAACTCGTCTACCTGGATATCTTCTACTCTGATCTGAACTACATCGACATCCAGACAACTCCAGCCTACGATCTCCTCAAACTGGTATGCGACATTGGCGGCGCATTGGGACTGATTCTTGGGGGAACAATTCTCACTATTGCAGAGCTTGTTCAGTTATTTGTCCAGATATTTAACGAAGTTATAACTTCTGCAAGGTTTGCAAAAATGCAACGCCGTTGAAGACTCATAGGTGTAGCACATTATTTGATGCAACTATTTCTATTTTAATCAGTTTATAGACAAAGGAAGCGTGACGCAACAGCTGCTGCACTCTGTCGACATTAATGGTTTTAATGCTTAACTTACAAGTTAATATAACTCGACATCGTCAGAAGACAACTGCTGCACAATCATTTTCTTGCCTCGAATATTTCTGTGCTATTTGTATGTCATCCAATTTTAAAATGAAAGATGGGAACTGTATAAATCTGGAAAACTCAAGTCATCTTCACAATATACGACGCTGAAGCGGTTATTATATCATAATGTCGTCACAATTAGGTGACTGCGGTGTCCCGTGACAGATTCTCTCCCTAAAAGTCTCCCCCGGAGACTTTATTTCGAAATAGATTCTTCCCCCGACGAATCTGTTCCAGAATAAATTCGCCCCCCGGAGAAAATGAAGTCTCCAGGGGGGGGCGAGAGAATCATTCTTCTGCGAAATAAAGTACTTATAGATGAGCAGGTTTAACGGTTAGCTTAGGCTGCCAAATTATTGGACAAGAACGTATGCATACTTTTATTTCAGAAAATTTCTTTCAATACAGAGTTTAGCCAGAGGAGACTCTGTTTCGGGAGAGACTTTGTATCGAGGGTAGATTTTATTTCATGACACCGGCCACATTCTTAACTTACATGTACAATTGTACATTAGGGTGGTTCTAAAAAATGAAAGTGGTTTAAATTTGTTCTCCAACCCACCATTTGGTGACGCCAGGTGTTAGTATATCACAGTTAAAAAATTATAAGAAAATATCAATATTTAGGACTGGCGCGGAGTTGACGAAATTTTCCTAATTTTGTAATGGTTTTCATCAAACTTATCAAGACATCGGCACACGGCAATGTTAGTAATAAATGCATACTAGTCAACCACAAATTCTGAGGTATGCAATTTAACCAATTTTCTAAATAATGTTACTACAGTCGTGTCGGAATGAGTAATTTTTTTTATAGTTTTAAGACATTGACTGCAAAAATTAGAAGACAGCAATGTCATGAAAATGTAGCCGCAAATATCAACATTTTCCGATGAATTTGTCTGTCATTCGATTTTTACCATCTATAGATGGTTGCCGTCTTGGTTGGCTCATAGCATTGCCTCTTGTGTTTCCATATACGACATGTAGCCAGAACACTGCCTTAATTTGTTCTGCACTTTGTGCTGGCGAAGAGTAAAATTTTTGAACTGAACTGTCTACTCAACTTCAGCGATACAGTTACCCACTTTAACGGATTTGAGAATCACATGGCTCTTTTATTACATTCTAGCTCCAATAATTATATGGGCTTGGATCATACTGTAAAAAGTCATCAGACAGTTCCAAAGAGTTGAAGAATGTCATGAGTGATTTTACGACGGAAATATATTGTGGAGTCCTGTTTTGCTACAGGTTCATTGAATGATGGGATTCGTTCTAATGATCTCACAGAACCTGCATTTTCGTTTAGGGCCATTGCCAAGAGTCTCTTCTCATCCACTTAGGCTAAACATGATCGTCAAAAAACGCAAGCCCAGCCAGATACTCAGGCAAGTCCTAGAAGTGAAAACTAAACGTGTTTGTGGCAACCTTAGTAACCTCCCTGTTCTTGTCGGTGGGCAGCATGGATAGCAAATTCGTGTCATTTTTTGGGAGAAACTGTTGACGCTGCGCTCTGGAAACAGTAGGTCTACTTGGTATCAGAGCCGTTTTAAGGCCAAGGCACGCGAGGCACGTGCCTAGGGCCCCGCGCAACAGGGGGGCCCCGCGACGACCCAAAATACTACATCGCATTACAAATTAGCAACATAATTATTATACGAACTTTAACGTGGATCTATGTTAAACTACTCTATATCTGACAGAGAGATTGAGGCGGGAATAGGGCTACGTTCAGGCATCTCTCGGGTTGGGGAGAACTTCACCCAGAAAATAATGACTAAGCTTACCCGGTATCCAAAACATTTGACCACATAATAATAGTTTTAATTGCTGTTTACATTATTGTATTACACGAACTCTAGTAATATATGATTATGATGATAAAATCGACTAATAAAATATATGATAACATCATATTAGGCTACAATGAGTAGAGTTTGCTGTTAATATTTGTACATGACTATTTTTGCACGACTAATTGGCGTCTTTCCATGCTACCTTTCAAATGTCAAACTGCCAAATTTTCTAAATGTTTTGTCACTTGAATACTTAGTAGGCTAAAACAGTAGGCTATCATTACTATACACGGCGTCCCGATTTTGGAAGTTCTTCCTTGGTTTGTGTATAACATCTGTAACGATTCAGGTAAAATTTAATGTGTCCTGGGTCAGCAATGCGCATGACCTTTTTCAGCAACGGGAATAGGCCTAAGCTAATAATTATTCATGTGAAAGAAAGAATGGCTTACGCAATTACAAACCTGTCTGCACTTATTCATTATATAGTGTAATGGTCCAGAAGCAGCAGAACTGAGCTGCTGAACTTGTTTCGTAGAGAAATTCTTATTGTAATAATAATAATACTTAGGCCTATTGAAATTTCCAATCACTCTTTTGTTATAAGCACTGAAATAATAGAGTAGGCTAACTTTTGTTAAGATCTCGGCTTACAAAATGCAGTGCTGCCATTACAATGTGGAAATTGAAAAATAAATTATAATAGGCTAATGGTAAGAATATTTAGTGAAGTCTTAGGCTAGGCCTACTCATGTTAGCACTGCAATAGTTTATCAATTTTGCTAGGATGCCGCTAAAAATGCGCAGTCATTGCAATGTGAAAATTCAAAAATTTCTGGTGGCGAGGTCAAATTTCCTTCTCATAGGCCTACTTTCCCCTCTCGGCGCTACACGTCTCAGCAATCGACCGGCAAATACCCGTTCTCAGTTCCCAGAAAACTTGATTTCACAGCAGCTTTAAAGGGTCTAGAGTGGACTCATGGCTAGGCCTACTTTTAGGGTTAGGGTTTGTGCCTAGGGCCCCAAAACTCCTTAAAACGGCCCTGCTTGGTATTATTATATTATGTGAGTCACAAAGAGTGACACTTCCTTCAGATACTTCCAGACTTGTTCGCCACACGA
This sequence comes from Lumbricus terrestris, assembly GCA_949752735.1. NCBI lineage: Eukaryota > Metazoa > Annelida > Clitellata > Crassiclitellata > Lumbricidae > Lumbricus > Lumbricus terrestris. Next base: position 60,009,798 of record OX457042.1, on the reverse strand, counting down.
AAGACACGAGACTTCCGTGATTTCGTTGATACTGGCAGCAGACCGTGTCAAGGTTCATATTGTGATAGGAACATCCACATTTTAAAATGTGTAAATGGCTCTAACCACCATAAAGCCCGACGCACAGATGTTGGATAGCGGAAACATAATTATTCGATGTGGTGGAATGTCACCGAGAAAAATGGCAGATAGCTCAAGAAGTTCATCAGTAATCATCATCGCAAACTCAGTAACCTCATCCTTCCATGGAACCTGGTCGTCATCTGTTCATCCTCTGTGGGTGTGTAAAAGGTGGCCTGATATATAATGGGCCGGAAATCTTTAAAGCGACTTAATTGCTCCATATTGGGAAAACGTGGATGTATCATATCATAAGGACCTAAGACCTTCTCCAACATGATTTCAGAATTGTTGTGGTGGCATGCTAAATTTAGGAGCTCTCAACCTAATTCTCTTTCCGACAATGAACACACGCCATTTTCGGAAGTCTTAAAAAATTTAGCGGCACTACCAACTAAACAACTTGGAGTAGCAGCTTGACTTGGTACTTTACTGTTTAGCCTTTCCTTTCCCGCAGCACATTTAATTCAGGACTGCATCTTTTGCGTGGCGATGTTTATCAGGCTAAGCACCGTCTTATCGTCGTGCGCTCTGCCTCCCACTTTTCACTTGCATAGGCCTCCGCGCACTGCACTCTGCTGCTAGTGGTGACTCAATGGTTACTTTTGCTCTTACTTTGACAATGCAGAGCCATTCCTTCTCTATGGTTGGTCCATCAACCTGGAGCTTGATTATTCGACACCTTTCAAAATGTTTTCAGTTTTAATAGCGGTCGAAGAAAGTTTTTCGCTTGATCGTGACCGGGAGCGCCTCTGAGTAGGCATCCTGAAGGGGCGATATATAAATTCTGATTGATTGAATGATTGACTGATTGATTGATTGATTTACTGACCAAGACAAATTTTATACTAAAAAGTAAGAAGCAAAATAGTTCATTATTCATTAGTACGAAATTATACCGGAATATGCGTAATCTTCTAAACTTCAACTGGTTCGCGCCAGTCGTAAATACGTTTGGAATCTTAAAATATTTTGGATAAAGAGTCTCTATAAGTCGTATCACCAAATGGTGGGTTGGAGAATAAAGAAGAAACACTTTCAAAAGTTGCCATTGTCGATGGAACCACCCTATTGTACATGCTACAATTGCTACATGTATGTGGCACATCTAAACACCCAAATTAGACCTACATTTACATAAGTGATGACGGGGTAAACACAGTGTGAGAATTGTGGAAAAATAACTGGGGGTTGGACCATTATCCACTTGGAATTGGGGTGTAAAAAACATACTTTAACACGGGGCTCTAAGAAAGACTGGGGAGTCGAAACCCCCCAAGCCCCCCGGCAATTCTTACCCTGGGTAAACATAATGATGGCACTGGCAGCAGTTTCAGTTAAACGCCTTTTACTGTAGTACATGTGGTAACAAGGATAATTAGTATTGCCCTCCCCCTTCATCCACGCTTTTGACTGGCACAGGCAGAATGTAACCAGTGGCGGAGCTTAACATTCTCATATTTCTACATTTGCACTTAAGTGAACCTCTACATTTCGAGACCCCCTACAAACTCAAGTCTGTAAGTTGTAAATACATGAATTTTGGACATAAACAGCCGACAAATAGGCATATTGAGAAGCTATAGTTGGAGACCCTTTGCAACTTGCACATTGATATGTTGTACGTGTGACCTGTTCAGTCTCTCTTTTCTTGTGCTCACTGCTCAGTGCTCATGGCCTAGCTGGCCTCAATATTTACGATGTGGTACGAGCTACTACTTGGTCGCGTCTGCTGTATGCAGCTTCTGCATTATGATAGTGGGGGCACGCTGGACAACAAGACAGGGGTAGGCTCCGAGCCCTGGTGAAGAGGCTGATCCGCCAGCGACATCTTCTTGTTGAAATCACACAGTTTCAAGAACTATGTCGTCATACTGATACCCGTTTTTTCGGCGGTTCGAATAAGATAAACCCATGTCCTCCTCGCGTAGCTCTCCCAGCGAAGCGGGTGTAGCAACTGGTGGAGGGAGATGCCCTGCGTCCAGAGGCAACGAACTAGTGCTGCCAAGAGCAGAAAATAAATTGAAGAAACATTCATAGTTTGAATGGTGTTTATTTACTAATTAGTTTGTCTATGCTTAATGACTTCTGATGTTTATGTTGATTTCACACGCGATACTTTTTCACCACAGTGATGTTTGGCAGCTGGCTATATTAACTTGAAGAATATACTTACTTTAAAAGCTTAGACTTGTAACAGAAGCTACAATAGTTAGACCTGGGAGTGACTTTGGTTAGCCAATCTGACCCCACTTCACCCTAAAGTGACTTGAGGTCGACTTGAAGTCGACTTCTCGCCGTCAAAACGACTTGACCCGACTTGGCAGAAAAACAACCGACTTCCGACTTGAAGTCGACTTCTGACATAGTAAAAGCCATTAGTCTATAGGTCTACGTACGGCTACTAATGCAAGAAGTCTTGCAAATTTTTCCTGCAAGCATTAATTTCATTTAGGCCTACCAATGAGTAATGAGGACTCAACACTATAATTGAAGCATGAATTTGTTTAAGTAGGCCTATTATTAAACCTATTTCAGGCTTTTTGTGTTTTAGTTTGAATAGTTTTGTGATGCATTGGGCCATCTAGTAGCCTAGCCTAAAGAAGTCACAATGCGACGCAAATTATTAGGCTTATAAATTTTAGCTTGTCCATTTTCTGTGGTTATTCAGATTACACTCACTATTAATATTATTTTTATTTTAATATTAAATAAATTTGTAAAACGCTCAAGGTCAAAGATAAAATGAGGGGACCACGGACTGGTTGCACTGAAAATGTAATGTAAATGTAGGCCTAAATGTAATCGGATTTTTATATAGCGACTGTCTTATGGCCTCGACCCCGAGGGTGAGATCCTTCACCACCGCTCGCCCGTTTGAATGGACGCCCCGCCATCTAGGTCCCCGTGGACGGACCGTGTTAGCCCGAGATTTTGAATCTCTGAAATAGCCACCTTCGGAATTCGAACCGCGGCCCGCACGCTCTCTTCCACAGACGCGCGGCCGCCAGCTCTCTTACCGATGTAGCTAACGTGGGATAGTGAATGGCGTGTTATGACTGGCCCAATTTGTAACTTCTGTTTTCATAATAATAATCGGCCACTAACACCATTCCGCAACTTAGCAAATAGCATTGCAAGCTCATCATCCAGCAGTAGGCTACTACTTTAGTAGTTTATGCCTACTCACTGACAGTAAAGTCTCTCATTGTCCAATTGGCCCGTATACAATAGTTTTTCCCTCCGCAGACGACTGCAGATGCAGCGTATACCAAACTATCGATTTACTATAGGCATTGTAGATTCAGCTTTCTTTGCGCCGAATTCGCCGACCACTAGAAGCTCACTGATTTGCTTGATAAGCACACGTGCAGTCTGCACGATAGCCTACCGGTAAATTAATCAGTAGGCTTAGTCTCTGCTTAGCAAAGGCCCAATTCATTCTTGTAAACACACCAGGCTACAGAAACTACTTAAATGTTGTCACGATCATTGGTTTGAAATGACAAATTTAACTAGCATATAATTTATGTTTGTGTCTCAAGTCGGTTTAAGTCGACTTGTGGCAAAAACAACTTCAAGTGACTTCTCTCTACAAAATTCGACTTGGGGTCAGTTGCGGTGAGCAGAAACGACCCGAAACGACTTGGGATGACCAAGTCGACTGGGGTCGACTTATTGGGGTCGACTCCCAGGTCTAACAATAGTGGCGAGTCTATTATTATTGTATGTTACGCCAGCGCGATGGGGTTTTGTATGAGTGACTGACCACAATGCATGGATAGATGCCTGGCTAAAATCATGCGAGTGGTAGGCTTACAAACATTGAGGATCGATTCGGTGCTGAGAAAGACCCCTTACTCCAGACCACTGTGTGCAATGGGGGCCTACGCTCGTATTATGTCGCCTCTTCCCACCTACATTAGCCTACAATCCAGCGACATTAGGATACAGGCCTAAACTTCACACTCGTGCTTTTTACGAACTCGAGCTTCACTAAAAGATGGGTTCTGTTCTCAGCCATCCTCGTTACGAGGTTCGGCCGCATCATGAACAATATTCCTCCAGCGTCTCATGTCTTCCGCAAGTCTTATCATTTCATCCATTTCCAATCCCGTCCAGTCCTTTATGTTCCCCAACCAGTTTGTTCTCGGTCTTCCTCTTTTCCGATTTCCCGGCATTGTGCCCTGCATGATGTCTTTCTCCAAGCATAGGCTATTCCCTCTCTTCTCATGATGTGTCCGAAGTAAATAAGTTTTCTTTCCTTTACCGTCCTCAGAAGACTCCTCTCCACTCCTGCCTCCTCCAGCACCCACTCATTTCTCCGCATTTCCGTCCAAAAGATAGGTACCGTAGCCTAATAGGAATTTCATATCAAAGATCCTACCTGAAAGAATTTCTTTTTTAGGCTAATGTAGTGTATCTAATCATTTTATAAAGCGCCTCTAGGAGGCCTAGTGTGAACCGTTCAGAGGCGCTGCCAGTGCGCAAGACCCACGATCGAGAAGAAGCAGGTTTTGAGAAGAGACAAGGTAGAAGATAGACAGAAGTAGCCTATATGTTATAGAACGAAGAGAATAGTAAAGTGTATTCCAAAGAGAATGACTAATTCAGTCAAGTGTTTCGGATCGAGCCAAAGCAGTTCAGAACAGGTCAATTAAGTCTGTTGGATGAGCGATCGAAGTGAACTGTGGGAGAAATCTGAGTAAGGATACATTGTTAGGCATACAGCAGCCAGATATTGCAGGCCAGGACCCCCGCTGAGTCTTAAAGAGCAGAGCGAGGATGTTAGTGCGTGTGGAAACCTATATTATGCCAATTGTGTGCGAGCACGGAGAGGAAGCCAATAAGGAGAGGAAGTCAATTTTATGAAAGCCTCTCATTTTCACTTAACTTTCCGAACTTTCTTTCTTGTTGTTATTTAGAGCATCGAGTGTTTGGGCTCGGTTTGTCATCTCTGTGCTTGGATTTATGGTAAAACGATTAGGCTGCTATTAGGAATAAAAAATATTTTGCGCTAGGCCCAGTATGTCGACTGCGCATGGAACAAGCGATTGACTGGCACCTCTTACCCGAAACATTAGCTCCTTGTTAGTGCATAGATCACCAAAAAGACGACGTCATTAATATCGGAGACATTACAGGCTAAGTAAGTTTACTGCCGCTACTGCGAGGTATTCTACATTTTCAATTTGAAAATTTCAAATAATATGTCGTTAGCAAGTTAATAGCAGTTAATCGTTTGATAATATTCTTTAAAAACTGCGCATTTGTTTAAATCGTTTGATAATATACTTTAAAGACTGCGTAGGCCTATTGTTTACCCTTCGTAGGGCCTATTACTGTGGATAATACTTCATTTCGAGAGTAATGAAAAATAAAGCAAATTGTGACAAGGTTGATAAAAATGTGTTGCTTCACTATAATGCCACAGTATAAATTATTTATACTGTGGTATTACTACTGAGTGAAATTATTATTAAATTTAGTGATCTTAGCACAGGAGAAGAAAAAAACTCGCAAGACCTTTATTTACCAATGGATCAACAGTAACCCGCAGGAGAATCACAGAGAAATCTTATGTGAAGCTCATGCTTAGAAAATCCATAGGTTAAACCGTAGTTTAGGCTGATAAATTATTTCCGTTTTCGATATCCCGTAGTTTAGGCTGATAAATTAAGAAACACCCCCAATCATGAATATAGCGCGCCATACAACGCGTTATTCCAATTTCCGAACATTCGCAAGCCGAAGTAGCAATATAAACTTAAAACGCGAGAAGAAAAATTGAAATATGTAAATGGAAGCTGGATTGATGAAAAACGCTTGAGAAATGGAAGCTGGATGAAAACCTTTTACAGGTGAACTGGAGGCTGGATTGACGAAAAAAAGTTTAAGTAATGGAAGCTGGATGTGGGTATCTTTATATCTGAAATAGAAGCTGGATTGACGAAAAAACGTTTCAGTAATGGAAGCTGGATGAAGGTTCTTTTACCGGTGAAATAGAAGCTGGATTGACGAAAAAACGTTTTAGTAATGGAAGCTGGATGAAGGTTCTTCTACAGGTGAAATAGAAGCTGGATTGACGAAAAACGTTTAAGTAATGGAAGCTGGATGAAGGTTCTTCTATCGGTGAAATAGAAGCTGGATTGACGAAAAAACGTTTAAGTAATGGAAGCTGGATGAAGGTTCTTCTACAGGTGAAATAGAAGCTGGATTGACGAAAAACGTTTCAGTAATGGAAGCTGGATGAAGGTTCTTCTACAGGTGAAATAGAAGCTGGATTGACGAAAAACGCAAGAGAATTGGAAACTGGAAAACGGCATTTTATAGTTGAAATGGAAGCTGGATAAAGGCATTTTTATAGTTGAAATGGAAGCTGGATTGAACCTGGCGATCCAGAAATTACTTGTATATACATTTTGCAGCCTCGGATATTGTCCAAATAATTTATCAGCCTAAACTTCGGTACATATAATTTATCAGCCTAAACTACGGTTTAACCAATCCATAATCATAAGTTATGTCGGAAAGCATTTCTTCCAGTGGTTCATTTGGAAAGTCCACCGGAAATCCAGCACAAGAGAGCACGAATAATTTACAGAAATGTCACAAATAATTTGTGCTGAAAAACACAAAGGAAACTGAGAAATAGACTACCGCACAGAAGAAAAAACTTACGAATGTGATCTGTGTAAGAAAGTATTTCAGTCCCCTTATTACCTAATGAGACACTCGAGACTCCACGATGAAGCGAAAGCATACTTTTGCCCGGTATGCCAGAAAACATTCTCGTCCTCCTCAGAGCTGAGAAGTCATGATAAAACTCACTCTAGTGATAAGCCATTTCTGTGTCGGGTTTGCCAAAAAATATTTGCAAGACCTTACGAACTACAAATTCATGTTAGAATTCATACTAGAGAGAAACCATATCAATGCAAGCTATGCTCAAAAGCATTTATACGAAAATTTGATCTCAAGACACATCTGAGAATACACACCGGAGAGAAACCATACCAATGCCAGATATGTAAACAGAGTTATTCCTGTTCTTCTAATCTACGAAGTCATTTTAAAATCCATAATCGAGAAAATTCATTCGAATGCAACATATGTCGAAAGATATTTTTTAGCCATTCGAGTGTGAAAACACATCTCAGGATACACACGGGAGAGAAACCATATCAATGTGAAATGTGTCAAAAGGCATTTAGACAGCGTAGTTCTCTTCGCATTCATTGTAGGATCCATACTGGAGAGAGGCCATACCAATGTAATATATGTGAACAAAGATATTCTCACCTAGGATATCACAGTAGAATCCACGCTGAGTATAAATCATATCAATGCCATTTATGCCAGAAGATGTTCAGAGTATCGTCTAAACTAAATATCCACATGAGGACCCATACTGGTGAGAAACCATTTCGGTGTGAGATATGTAAGAAAGTGTTTCCTTATACTTCCACTCTAAGAAATCATGTGAGAGTCGTCCATACCGGAGAGAAGCCTCATCTCTGCCAGATGTGTCACAAAACGTTTTCATCATCATCTAATTTGCAGCGGCATTTTCGCATCCATACTGGAGAAAAACCATACCAATGCCGGTTTTGTCAAAAGACATTCACACACCATTATGGGATGCAGTTTCACGAGAGGACCCATACTGGAAAAGAACAGAAATTCCTATGCCAGGTATGTCATAAAACACTTTCTTCTTCGTCTAGCCTGCATCAGCATTTCAGAATCCATACCGGAGAGAAACCCTATTTGTGTCAGTTATGCCGTAAAACATTTTCGCAATGTGAAGGTTTGAGATATCACATGCAACGCCATACACAACTAAAACAATACCAATGTCTGCTATGCCCCAAAGCTTTTGCAAACTATTATGAATTGAAGATTCACAATAGAACTCATACAGGAGATAAGGTTCACCAATGCCATCTATGTGACTTTAAAGCATATAGTAAGAGTGAACTACACAGACACATAAGAACACATACTGGAGAGAAACCATACATTTGTCAATTATGTGAGAAATCATTTGTATGCAGGAATGGTCTCAAAGCACATGAAAAAACCCACTTCAGTGAAAAACCATACCATTGCCAGGTATGTCCGAAAACATTCGTATGCATTTCTGCTCTGAGAAGTCACGAAACGATCCACCTGGGGGAGAAACCATTCCTGTGTCACATTTGCCAAAAAACATTTACCACATCGTCAGCGCAACAAATTCATATCAGACACCATACTGGAGAGAAGCCATATCAATGCCAGATATGTTCGAAAGCGTTTACACGGCCACCCGACATCAAGACACATCTAAGAATACACACTGGAGAGAAACCATACCAATGTGGGATATGTAAACACAGATTCACCCAGTCTGCTCATCTACAAGGTCATATAAGAATCCATACTGGAGAGAAACCATTCCAATGTCAAATATGTAAAAGAAGATTTTCCACAACCACTACACTAAGAGGTCATCTGAAAATTCATACTGGAGAGAAGCCGTACCAATGCGAGTTTTGCTCAAAGGCATTCTCACACCCCTTTACTCTCAGGTGTCATTTGACTACCCATACTGGAGAGAAACCTTACCTGTGTCAGCAATGTCCTAAAGCTTTCGCGCTACGTAGAGCATTCAAGATTCACACGCGAGTTCATACCGGGGAAAGACTGTTCCAATGCCATGTGTGTGAAAAATCGTTTTCCCGCTCTCTCACTTTAGCATATCACGTCAAAATTCACACTGGAGAGAAGCCGTACCAATGCAAAGTATGTGAAAAAAGGTTTCTCCGATCTTACTCCTTAAAATACCATGCAAGAATTCATACTGGAGAGAAACCTTACCAATGCCAGCTTTGTGAGCTTAAAACTAACAGAAAAGGTAATCTAACGAGGCACATGAAAACACATTGTTAAAGGCGAGAAACAATGCATCTGCCAGGTATACATCATCATTTCAGTGCATTCTCAAACACCTCAGCTTTGAAAACCCCACTCCGGAGAGAAAGGTAGTACAGTTTGTAAAAAAACATTTCTGAAATAGAGCCATTAAATTTGAATGGCAGTCATGCAAGGGTGTGAAATTTACGTCGGTATCACTTTATGTCCATGGCTGACTCAGGGCAAACTTAACTGACAGCTTTCTATCTTTTTTCATACAGCAGAATATTCTACTGCAAGAGCTTTGCTTATTCTTTCATTTTACAAACCTTGCTACGACACATGTAAAATTATGTTCGTGTATAGATATGTGAGTTGGCCTAAACCTTTCTGTGCATGTCACGAAAGAAATGTTTTCAACATTTTTGCATTCTGAAACTCATATCCGACTCCATGCTCGCGAGTAAATCTATTTGTAACAATTTTTCCTGAAGCCGTCGTTACACTTTTCGAATGTTTCAAAGTTCTGATAAAATATCCCGAAATGGGAAATCACACAATCTGTGTATCGTAAGGATCATAATTATATAAGTGCCTTATTTTCTATGTTGTGAGTGAAAAGTCAAACTATTGGGAATAATATGGAGACTGAGTAATTAATTAATTATTAGTCATGTTGTTGGTATGAGAAAGAATTGCTTATCAAGTTATCTTGCAAGTTGCAACCACAGACATACTGCTCTCATAAAAAATAATTACGTTTCAGACATTTAAAAGAATTTTCAGTTGGTAAGATTTGACCTTTTATAGATATGGAACAGAAAAATATTGAACTTGCATTGGCCAATCGACGTATCGGTCAAATGAAAAAATGACAAGAAAGCTTTGGAATCCAAAACTTGAATTGGTGTCGGCCTTGTCAGTATTCATTTCTTTTATGTTGTACATCAAACATTTCAGCAGGTTTTGTGAAATCATCAGCTTTAGTTAATTCATTCGGACATTTATATAGCGCTCCTTCAAGAAGAAAAAAAACTACTCAGAGTTATATTAGTCCGAGCTCTTAGCGGCCAAAAACATCGTTATTGTGCATTTTGGTGCTACAAGCAAAAGAAAGATATTTTTTAGTACATTAAGAAATTCTAAGAAAAATGTGATGTAGTGCCAGTTGAAAAAATGGGAAATTTTTTCCCATTGTTTCAACTACTAAAATGCACAATGTTTCGCTAACATCCCGGACTATATGTAATTATAGCTGTAAGTAATTTTATTTAGGCCTAGGTTTCAGATTTTTTTATTAACTTTGGCATTTAAATTAAGAACTGGTATAAAGTGGATGTTGTTACCAGTACTAAAAAAGCATGCATAATGCTTCCAAAGAAATATTCTTAGTTTTGTACATGTTGTTGAAAAGAGCGTCGTTGTCTAAAGGTATACCCAGTTCACCCAACTCAAAACGACGCATAGTTCATTTTCATATTGTCTTCGAAGAACAAGTCTCATGGCATCAACTCGAACAGAAACATTAAGGTAACTCAAAGACATCTTCTCCAGTCGACATTCAGACAAAGACTGCTCTCCTCCGTTCACCTCCAGTCACCCACGTGACCCAAACCCAGTCACAACCAGTTCAACCAGTTATTCCACTCACACCAACATCCACCTAGCGAGTATCCGAACCTCACCATGCAGCGATACCTAACATATCCCCACACCCAAGGGAAAAAAAATATATGTTATACATTATTTTTTTAAGTCACGATGGCACCACAACCACCACCACAACACGGCAGCCAGACATCAAAAGGCAACAACTACCACACCACAAGGCCACATGAACCACACGCAGTGCCCGTAGAAACTACAAACGGACTCAACCCGGACGCACAAAACCGGACCTACCCGGCAACTACCACAAAACCCCGGACATAACCGAGTACACTACAAAATCGGACAGAACCGAATATATCACCACATCGGACAGCACCGAAAATACCACAAAATCGGACAGAACCGAATATACCACAAAATCGGACAGAACCGAATATAACACTACCACGACACCACGCAACCTCCAACATGGCCCCAACAGTGAACGCAATCGCCCCCAAAGACGATAATACAGCCCAGCTACACGGCCGCAGCTTCCCAAATACACACCAGATTCACACTACATACTCACATCCAAAACATGCAGCAGGCATCCCCACCACTACATGCAACGTTCATCATCCATATTAGCTGCCATGTCACTCAAAGACACCAGCAACCACATGCCCTGTCAATCAAATGCACTGTCCACCAACTACAATAGCAATCCCACACCATGTCATCCAACTGCAATGTCCATCAAATGCACTATCAACTAAATACAATGTCAACTAAATGCAATAGCAATCAAACACAATGTCAACTAAAATGCCATGTCACACAAATGCAATGTCCATCAAATGCACTATCAACTAAATACAATGTCAACTAAATGCAATAGCAATCAAACACAATGTCAACTAAAATGCCATGTCACACAAATGCAATGTCATTCAAATACAATATCACCGACATAGAAGTCAACGAAATGCCATAACATTCAAATGCAATGTCATTCAAATGCACTATCACTCCAATGCACTATCAACTATATAGAATGTCAACTAAATGCAATATCATTCAAATACAATGTCATTCAAATGCAATATCATTCAAATGCAATTTCATTGTTGTAATTGTAAAAATCAAAAAATGTACCGCCCTGAAATCATCTACCAACAGTTTTCCAAATAGTCCAGAAAAAATACCAAAAAGCCACCACCATCATTATCATACCAAGTTCCAAAGTCAAAAATACCACCGACAATTCCACCGACCGACACCTCAAACCGGCCAGAACCACCTTTATATTCAAATCCGTATACAACATCATCCAGACATTCCACCAAACAGACATCCTGTACCACAACACCAAAATACCACGTACCTCCGTTTACCAAAGTCCAAAACAACCAAAATCCAAGTACCATCCATTTTCCAACGATTACATGTCCAACAGTTTTCATAAAACTTCTAACAGCTAAACTAAACTAAATACGTCTAGAAATATATCATAAAAGTATCTTGATACAATCTACAATCCTCATGATAAACTAAACAAAACACGACCGATTCATTAAGATACAGTCTCACCACACCTCCAGTCGCTCCCTATCCAGGCCGACCAACATAACCTTCGACCTCGACTCTGCAGCATCGACATCCGAAACGCCCTGGTCGAACAGTGGCACGGTTGACGCTCCTACGCCACGATCGCCCCACACCAAGCGATTTGTACAGGGTGGGCCATAAAAAAGTAACCCCTACGGTTTTTATCCCATATCTTGGCCAAACATAAGAATTTTTAAATGAAACTTTTCAGTCTTAAAGGCAATTCATATTTACGTACAATGGTCAAATTTCAACAAAATATTTCAAACAGAACAAAAGTTATATCAGTTTTAGCGAGGCCACCCCTCGTTTTTTGACGATTCAAAAACGAAACGCAACAAAAATTAGTTTTTTGCTAATATCTTGGTCAGAAGTAAGAATATCGAAATGAAATTTTACGGGATTAAAGACAATTCATATTTACAAATGGCAGCCAGATTTCATCAAAATATTTCAAACCCAACAAAAGTTATACCACTTTTAGTGAGGCCACCCATCGTTTTCTGACTTTTTTGAATCATCAAAAAACGTAGGGTGGCCTCACTAAAATTGATATAACTTTTGTTCCGTTTGAAATATTTTTATGAATTCTGGCCATCATATGTAAATATGAATTGTCTAAAAACCTGTAGAATTTCATTTCTAAATTCTTACTTTTGGCCAAGATATTGGCAAAAACCTACTTTTTGTTGCGTTACGTTTTTGAATCGTCAAAAAACGGTGGGTGGCCTCCATAATAGTGGCATAACTTTTGCTCTGTTTCAAATATTTTGATGAAATTTGGCCATGACGTGTAAATATGAATTGTCTATAAGCCTGTAAAATTTCATTTGGAAATTCTCAATTTTGGTCAAGATATTGGCCAAAAACCGTAGGGGGTTACTTTTTTATGGCCCACCCTGTATAACGTTCTGCCTGGTACAGCCAACTCGTAGTCACCTCCCCCGCACACAGTGTCGGCCTCCATGACCCTTGCCACCGCGCTGTCGAATTGGCAAGACTCCGGAATCACAGGCGCCGCCTCCATGACACCTGTGACCGGGCGGTTGTACGTAGCAGCTCCACGAAACCCCCGTAAGGCTCCACGACCTCTCCAACCTCCTGTACTCGCACTGGGTGATGACGTCACATGGGAACCTCCACAGTCGCGCTCCGAAACATCAGAAACCTCAGGCACCCACCACGAGGCTTCCCCCGCTGACACGTCACGCTCCACTGGAAACCTGTACGACTCGAGAGCAACATGCCCAAACGTCGTTCGCTCTGCACGCTGTCTCTCCAACCGTCCACTTGTAGCACCGTTCCATCCTTGACGGTTATAACGTAGAAGACGAGGTTGTCCCTGTACGAACCCAGACGGTCGCACAACCCTCCACGCCGGTCCATTTTCTTCGTATCGCCGACTCCCGTCAGATTCCATAGACAACGAAACAAAACGGTCCAACTTCGTCGCGAGAAAAAAATTTTTCGACTTTTTCTTTCTTTTTTTTAATTTAACTAATCCCGGACGAGCCCCCAATTGTTAAAAAGAGCGTCGTTGTCTAAAGGTATACCCAGTTCACCCAACTCAAAACGACGCATAGTTCATTTTCATATTGTCTTCGAAGAACAAGTCTCATGGCATCAACTCGAACAGAAACATTAAGGTAACTCAAAGACATCTTCTCCAGTCGACATTCAGACAAAGACTGCTCTCCTCCGTTCACCTCCAGTCACCCACGTGACCCAAACCCAGTCACAACCAGTTCAACCAGTTATTCCACTCACACCAACATCCACCTAGCGAGTATCCGAACCTCACCATGCAGCGATACCTAACAATGTACAGGATAATATCATTGAATTATGTGCTGGAAATTTATTTATTTATTTCCCACGGAAAATGTTTGTTAGAGGAAGACTATCTGCAGTGGCGGAGACCTAGGGGGACAGAGGGGACGGTCCCCCCAATGAAAGTGTTGGGGGGACGGCCCATGCATTTGTCCCCCCCCCCAATGTTTGAGCGTCAAGACTTTTTTGGCGGCGAATATAACTTTTTCCCCGAGATTTCGCCGGCCGTCAGAAATTTTTCTGAAAATCTCGCGTCTTTCCGTCCTCCCCAATTCTCGGCCCAGGTCTCCGCCTATGACTATCTGTGTTGCAATCACCTTGTCACCTTGTGCCGTCAGTTCGGGGAACTCTAGCGACCGTCATGACCAGCCTTCTGCCCTCCGTTCTGTTCTGCGTCACATCCCCCAGTTGTTCAAGATTCATCCCTGTCCTTCTGTGTACATCCTCAATCAATTATTGATTGTAAAATCGGAGAACTCTACAATGTCAATTGACCAAGAGAATTTATCTGATCATCGGAAATATTACTTTGATCACCTAACATAAATTTTAGCGTTTAATACTAAGGTTACGGTACGTGAACTATCTTAGGAATTTCATATTAAAGTTATAGGCCTGCTCCAGGGGCTTCTATCCCCCCCTAAGCAGCCGGGCGCAATCCATCTTCTTCCCCCCTTTTCTGAACCGGCCTTCCTCTATGTATGCAATATAATGTAATCTAGCGCATGCCCTCCTCTAGTGTGGGAATGAAGGTTTGTTTGGAGGGGGACAAACGAGCATCCAGCAGACGATCGCCGAAGCATGTGTAGCGCCGAGAAGGGACCTGGTATTGGGAGGGAATGTGCCCCTCCCCATAAGAAAATTTTGCGATTTCCGCATTGCAATTTCAGCATTTTAAGCTGTCCTCTTAGCAAAATACTCTACTATTTCAGTGGAGGAATTGCTGCCAAAATTGGGCAGCCATAGACTATGTGTTGCATCCTTGATCAGTGTGCGCTCGAGAGGCGTTACATAAATTTTTAGAGCACAATGCAATACAATAAAATAGAATGTAGGTCCTACATTGTAAGCCCACGTAATAATGATGTTGCTTTACTAAGTGTTCAAGGACCAAATTTGACTGTCTGAAATTTGAAAGATAACTGGAGAGAAGCCATTTAGTTCAGTGGCGGCGCCAGGATTTCAGTTTCGGGGTGGGGGGGGGAGCTGAAGCCTCGCGGCAAAATTTGACATTTCCATCCGCCAAAATTTCTGACGACCTTCTTTTTTGTCATCGACCAAAATCTCAAGAAAATTTTCCATTTTCGCCGCCAAAATTTCTGACGACCTTTTAATTTAATTTTTTTAGTCGTCAGCCGAGAAAATCGTGGATGTTTCAATGTAAAATAATTAAGATGGCCATTTTTTAGGGTGGGCTGAGCCTCTTGTAGGGGGGCTTAGCCCCCCAGCCCCCCTAGCGCCGCCACTGATTTAGTTGTGCAAAATAGTATTTGTATTAATATTATTTTTTTCCAATTTTAATATGATTGTATTATATATTAAAATAGTAAAAACATAACTATAATCATGTAATAGGAAATTTTTTATGGTATATTATAGCTGTTGTAGCAGTTCATGTAATTCAAAAATGCAGAGAGTAACCTAACTAAAAACTCAAAGTGTATAAAGAGTATACATTTTGCTAAAAACTATTAGGCCTACTATTTTGTCCAAATTTATATGGAAGGGAAGTATTTTCTGGGGGGGGAATCTTCCTCCTAGTGATGCCTAGATTGAACGCTGCCCTCGATGTCCGACCTTCCCCCCCAGCCGACGTGAATTTTGGCTGTATTTTGATTGCCCCCTATTTTTCACTGGGCGCAAGCTGCGCCCGCCATGTATAGGGATAGAAGCCCCTGGCCTGCTCAAAGGCTATATTACGCCTACACTGTAGTCTAGTGCCGCCGAAATGTTCTCTGTGCATTCATTAATTAACAATGCGCAAACTTAGCCCAGAAACTTAAGCGGGTGATATTTTTCAGTTGAACCAACTCAAACACATTCAAATACTAAATACGTCAATCATGCAGTATTAAGTATACCTGTATCCTAGCCATTCAATGACATCAGGGTATTAAGGTAGGGAATGTTAAGCATTAGCTGCGATTCAGTTAGAAATCCTTTGCTAATAGCTAGATTCCTGCCCCATCAGACCATCCTACCTGCTCCCACTCACAATCAGATCTTTCACGCAGATCAAAATTCAACTTTGATGGAAACGTCTTTCGTGAGACCGAATGCTGGACGGCCAACGATCGTCCTGCTGGGTCCTCTTCACCCATCTGGCGTTGATGAACTTATTTCTCGTCAGGCCTACATTTTCTTTGCACTTATAGCCTGTATAGTGGGGCGCGTTGGTGTAGTTCGTTGCCTTGCAGCCGAAGGGTTGAAGGTCCGAATCCACCTCAAGGCGCCGCGCATGGACCTTGTGCAAGTCTTTACTCGCAAATGCTCGGGCGCTTCGGCGTGAAACTCTGATGCAGTTTCCGCGCTGCAGTCGGGAGCGCCCCTGAGTAGGAGTCGGGAGCGCCTATGATTGTTGCCCTTTCAGTGTCGTAACGCAATCTTCATGCCATTCGGAATTTCTTTTCTTCAAAATTTTCCTTGAGAAAGAGATCGAATTCCTTTCAGATCTGAATACGAATGAAAAATCAATTTGCCATGCCTACAGGCCTTTCTTCGTCCATAGACTCTTGAAGTGTAGGTATAGGCCTACGGTATAGGCTAGAGACTGCGATAATCTACCGTACGTAGTGCCTTCTAAATTGCTGACCATTGCGTGGCTAGCTCTACGACGACCACAAGTGACGAAGTGCTCACAACCATACACGGTATTTACAGAATGGTTCACCATTGTGGTTTTAGTTGGACAGTACTGGCTGAGACAACTAGGTCCTTAATGTAGCGAATTATTACGCTTATCTAGGCTAATAAGCCAATTAATCTAGGCCTACTTGCTAATGATAAATCTAGGTAAGACTTAGAGTTAAGCCAGACAAGTTAATTTGTGGCATTATTTATAAAATTAATAGCCTAAGGCCAATCTCATTTCTTTGACACTATAAGAATTAACTACACTGAAGACATAAGACGGAATATTGGTTACGATGGTAGTTACGGACATGAGATGCAGCACCGAAAAATGAAACTTTTCAACATGCAAAAGCTGAAGGGAATTGAACTTCAGCCATATTTGGTGTTCAAAATGTTTTCCTTGTTCACGGACACACGACCGTAGACGTAGACGCTACTGTTCGATGGTGCGGTCGATGATCACTTGGTTAAACATCTGCCACTCTTCAATCAGACGCGCCCTCGTTGTCGTGAATAGGCTACGGGAACGAAAAACGCTCTCCTTCAGGACATGTATACTGTCTCCCGGTGTAAAGGTTTCAAATTACCCCGCCTAAACATTACCCCCTGCAAACTGCAATTTACATAAATCATCGTATTTATTGCACAAAAATACCAGAAAAATCATACCGCTTCTTGTTTTGGTCTGAAGATTTTCATCCGTCATCACACTTCGTGGTTTGTTATCAATATTTTCATCTGTAACTAAAATACTAATCGCCGCTGGAGTTACAAATACAATGGAGAAATGGCTTCGAGGCTGTAATAAAATTGCTCATTTTTCAATGCTGATACTCATACATTGTAGGTTAAAACTTCAGAGTGTTGCATTCCAATTGCTTAAAATATTTGGAATTTGCACATTGCAACCATAGGTTTATAAGCTATCATATTAACAAAATTACTAATTATCAGAGCTCAGTCTAGGTCTTCAATAAATGTCCCTCCCATTGTTTAAACATTTGTAA
The DNA here is from genome assembly GCA_949752735.1 of Lumbricus terrestris. NCBI lineage: Eukaryota > Metazoa > Annelida > Clitellata > Crassiclitellata > Lumbricidae > Lumbricus > Lumbricus terrestris. The sequence goes on along the minus strand of OX457042.1, from coordinate 59,991,889 downwards.
TTTGCACTGTATATGCATTTTAAGCTGTCATCTAAAAATGCTATCATAAATCCACAGCTGAAAACATGGTTTTAAACTTCAATTATGTCTCTTCCCGTTTTTCAAGAATTCTTAAAATTTCCACATTGCAATGGCAGCATTTTAAAGCTCTCGTCTCAACAACATTGCTCATTTCTTAATGCCGATATTCATACATTGTAGTTTAAGACTACAATGTTGACATGCAAGAGTTCAAAAGATTCAATTCACACTTTTTTTGAAAAGACTCAAACAGTTTTCTTTGAACAAACATGTATGCTAATTTGTTTGAATTCAAATTGATTATTTTCAGATATAATACTTGAATATCCTTTTCTCCTGTCGTTTATACAACTTTGAGCATTTCTTTGCAATAATAACTGCTCTGCAAGTCTATCACTGTTTGTAATAATCAATATCACTTAAAACTACAATAATAATGGTAATGTGCGCGTAAAAAATGTCAATGTAAAAAAACTGAAATGAAAAATTCCTTAACTTTATAAAACTGCTGATTTTGCAGACAATTTAGAATTTTTAGATGTTTAAAATGCAACAGAAAAATAATCGGATATGCATGAAACCAAGATAATAATGTATGGTGGGCCTGCAGCATTCCAAGCTTGCAATCACTGCATCCTTCTGTGTCACTGAACATTAGTTATTTTCTGGTCTGTTCTGTCTCTAAAATTTAATACTTTTTCGATAGAAGCAATACAAATTCTAACTTACAACACTAAAGAATGAGGATCGAGAGAAGCATTTACAGAAATGCTGTATTCTTCCATGTGTTATATTTTTATCAAGTGTAACATCATAAATGTATTATAATGCATTCAGGTGTAATTGGCTCGGGCATTCATAAAGTCTCGTTCGACTTTTCAGATAACCAGATCTTGAAAATTATAATTTCTGACAGGCCCTGTGAATGTTACACAGGCAGGTTTAATTGCCGGTATGGATATTTGATAGATTTGTACACACGAGGAACAAGAAAATGTTGCAAACAGAGCAGAAATGCATGATGTTTTCATGACTGCCATCCAAACGGTTTTATTCGCAAGACCTTAGACGAATTGTACAATGTTGTTTTAACTCAAAATAATCTAAGAGTGAGCAAGTGGGTTTTTCATGCTTTTTCAAAACTGAAGTGCGAGAGAATGTTGTCTGACATACCTGGCAGGGGTAGTTTTCTCCCCATAGGGCCTATTGTGTTCTTATGTGCCTTGGTAGATTGCTGTTAGTTTACAGTTTCGCCCCAGTATGAATTCCTGCATGAACTTTCAGATTAGAAGATCAGGCAAACCATTTTCCCCCCTGGTGTCACATCTGTAGGGTTTTTCTCCATTATGGTTTGTAACATGAAATGCTAAACTTCCAGATTGGGGGAATCCTCTGTTGCATATCTGGTAGTATGAATACTTGTGTGAATCTTCAAATCTCTAAAGATAGTGAAAGCCTTTGGACATTCCTTGCACAGGTACGGTTTATCTCCAGTGTGGTTTCTCATGTGACCCCTGAGAGCAAATGGACGTGAGAATGTCTTTGAGCAAAACTCGCAATGGTATGGCTTCTTTCCAGTATGGATTCTCATATGACTTTGTAGATTAGAAGTTGTGGAAAATCTTCTTTCACATATTTGACAATGGAATGGCTTCTCTCCAGTATGAATTCTTACATGAGCTTGTAGATGAGAAGACTGGCTGTAACATCGTTTACATACCGGACATTGGTATGGTTTCTCTCCAGTGTGTACTCTCAAATGTACCTTGAGATTAGAGATGACTATAAATGCTTTAGAACAAAACTTGCATTTGTACCGTTTCTCTCCAGTATGAATTCTTGCGTGAACTTTCAGACTGGTAGCTCTGGCAAACTGTTTTTCACATGCGTCACATCTGTAAGGTTTTTCTCCATTATGGTTTGCAACATGAAATGCTAAACTTCCAGATTGGGGAAACCCTCTGTAGCATATCTGGCAGAGAAAAGGTTTCTCCCCGGTATGAATTCTTGTATGATTCTTCAAAGTGCTGTGGATAGCAAAAGCTTTTGGACAGATCTGGCACAGGTATGGTTTATCTCCAGTGTGATTTCTTGTGTGACCTCTGAGAGCAAAGGGATGTGAGAATGACTTTAAACAAAACTTACATTGGTATGGCTTCTCTCCAGTATGGATTCTCATATGACTTTGTAGATTAGAAGCTGTGGAAAATCTTCTTTCACATATTTGGCAGTGGAATGGCTTCTCTCCAGTATGGTTTCTTATATGAGCTTGTAGATGAGAAGACTGGTTGTAACATCGTTTACATATCGGACATTGGTATGGTTTCTCTCCAGTGTGCATTCTCAAATGTACCTTGAGATTATATGTGCCAGTGAATGCCTTAGAACAGAACTTGCATTGGTATGAATTTTGTCCAGTATGGATTCTAGCATGAGTTTTCAGGTCTGACGATCTGATAAATGTCTTCTGACAAAATTGACACAGAAATGGTCTATCTCCTTTGGTTGCTGCTTCATGATATTTCAGTCCGGAAATGAATGCAAAGTTTTTCTGACATAGGTCTACCTGACAAACGTATGGCTTATCTCTAGAGTGAGTTCTTTCATGACTTCTCAGACCAGAACTGCACACAAATGCTTTCTGACATTTCATGCAAATGTATGGCTTCTCTCCACTGTGTGTTCTTATGTGTCTGTTGAGATGACTTCGATTAAATGCTTTGAATTCACATATGTGGCATTGGAACAGCTTATCTTCAGAATGGATTGTCGAGTGAATCTTTAATTCAGAGATGTTTGCAAATGCTTTAGGGCAGCGAATGCATTGGTATTGTTTCTGATTAGCATGACGTCTCGTATGACTTTTCAAAGTGGTATATCGTGAAAATGATTTATGACATAGCTGGCACAGATAGGGTTTCTCTCCGGTGTGGATTCTGAGATGCTGTTGGAGACCGTATAAAGAAGAAAGTGTCTTATGACATACCTCACATAGAAATTGCTTTTCTCCAGTATGGGTCCTCTCGTGAACCTGCAGCCGACAATGTTGTGGGAATTCTTTTTGGCAAACACGACATTGGTAAGGTTTTTCTCCAGTGTGAATTCTAGCATGTATTCGTAAACTTGTCGGGTAGGAAAACCTTTTGTTACATATCTGGCAGGTATAAGGTCTCTCTCCCGTATGTACTCTGCCATGATTTCGTAGATTTACAGAATGAAAAAACACTTTTTTGCATACCTCACACTGAAATGGTTTCTCTCCAGTATGGATTCTCATGTGACTCTTCACAGTCGATGGTTGTTTGAACATTCTCGGACATAATTGGCAATGATACGGTTTATCCTCTACGTGGATTATATTATGAGCTTTTAGGCTACGAGAGTCGGAAAATCTCTGTTTACATATCTGACATTGGTATGGTTTCTCCACAGTGTGGAATCTACAATGACTTTGCAAAGAATCCAACTGACGAAATTTCTTTGAACATACCTCACACTGGTATGAGATCTTTCGTGTGTTGGTTCTACCAGGGCTTTGCGGTTCAGAATTTTTGGAAAAGATTTGTTTGCAAACCGTACACAGAAATGGTTCATCTCTTTCAGGACTTCTCTGATTTGAGGTGTATGAGAATGGTTTCTTGCACCTACAGCAAATGTATGATTTTATTTCAGTATGGAGTCTCAAGTGCCTCAGTAGGTAATAGGGTTGTTGAAATATTTTCTTACATAGCTCGCATTCGTATGTCTTTTCTTTAGAGCGGCCTCTCTCAGCCTCCTTTATGTCATCTAGTTTAAAAGATTTGCGACATTTCCGTAAGTTGTACATGCTTTCTTATGCTGGATTCGCGGAGGAATTCCCTGTAAAAGATTTAGGAGAAATGATTGCCGACATCGACAATGACTCTGGATTTGACTAAGCTTGCGTTTCATGTACGATTTTTCGCAAAGCCAAAGTTCAATAAATTGATAAGTTATTCTTGCAGTTGCAACTAACTAAAATAGAACATGAACATAACATTAGTATTTAGAAAAATAAGTTGCATAACTTAACGAAGCATAACAACAATGCAATAGCAAAGGTTATCAAGATGCTAGAATTCAGAGGTAGCCGAAAGATTGAAGGTGCAAATGTATTTTATCGTCGCAAATTATTCGCTCATTGTAGCGTTAGCCTACGCCTACTATTGTTCAATCAATCCAACTTCTAGTTTGACAAGAATAATTCTCATCGATAGATATTCTGCCTAGGCAAAAATTAGTTTCGTCAACCGCGTTTCTATATAGGCTCCAATTAGTTTTGATCAATACATTTTTGAACCTTCATATTGAATAGAAAGCCACCTTTATGCTCATTAATTATGACAAAAACTAGTGATTCTATTCCCATCAGCCAAGTACATAAACATAAATCACCCTTGTTGTAATCTATATAAATAAAAATGTAAAACGTTTGGTCCTAATGGGTTATCACGGAAACTTCATCACCGATTCTTATGAAATTTTTCGCAAAACGCTCTGTTCGACCACGGTCGTGTTTGTAAAAGGATATCCTGGAAAGAAACAAATCCTTTAGACCCAAAAAACACAACTTACTCATCGATTTGACACGTTTATACATTTCTGACGTTCACGCAGTTGTCCGCAATTTCGCGCATGCGCTGTCGATAGCGCTGTAGATATAATATGGATTCGACCCACTTTCATTTCAACCGTCATTTTAACAGGGTCACCAATCACAAACCTGGGAAAGAGGTCACGTTGCATTCGAAGGCGCGCGTACACAATTCCAATTCCATTCGAATACCGTGTTTCTTTTCCTCCGATGTTGCTTTCAAACCATCTATATGACCGGTTTTTATTCGAATAGCGGGTTTCTACTACACCGATTGCTTTCAAACCTTCCATAGGACCGGGTTTGTATAAGCTTTTTTGGGAAAAAACGCAATTTACACTTTCTATTCAACACAACGTTGCATTCGTTGCATGCGTGTCTTTTTATAGCGCTATGCTTTTCTCGAAATAACACAACATTTGCATTCGATTTCAGCGAATTCAATATTTATTTGCAATTGAATGCGGCCGTGTGGGAGGAAGGGAGCGGGAGGGATCGGGAGGAAGGGGAGGGAGGGAGCGGACGGGATGGAGGAGGGGAGGGACGGAGGGGAGGGAGGGGAAGAAACGGAGGGGAGGGATGGAGGAGGGAAGGGGAGGGAGTGGGAATGGAGGTAGGGAGGGACAGAGGAACGGAGGGAGGGAAGGAGGCAGGGTAAGGGAGGCAGAGGAAGGGAAGTAGGGAGGGAGGGTTGGACGGTCTTTTCAGCCACAGCAACGCGTGGCCGGGTACAGCTAGTTATTTATATAAATTTCTATGTTCAATACAAAAATTCAATACACATAGGCCTATATAGAGTATACAAGGACAATCTTAGGTATAATTAAATATTACATTCCATTTTATTAAGTGCTTTTTGTACCTGAAAGCGGTGCGTCTCATGGGCGTAAACAGAAATTTTCGAAGGGGGGTAAAATTTGTTGTCTCAGACAGAACAAAATATCGTTGATCTTTCACCGGCAAAAAAATTATGACCTTTTTTAGTCATTTGGTCTACCTTGCCTTCAAATATGCACCAGTTCCCTGCCAAAATATCGTATGGCCTTTTTTAGTCGATCATTTTGCCGAATGTCTGGAAATATGGTATCCGGTCAATACCGCGCACTCAATACCGCGCACACGATACCGCGCACACGATACCGCGCACACAATACCACGATTCACAAGACCGCGCACGATCATTACCGCGCACGATGATAATCGCATACAACTATTTCAACATGCATCCAGCTTCTTTGTCAGATCTAAAAATACCATCATCCAACTTCTATTTAAGCGGTGTCACGACAATTGTTCTACAGACAACTTGTCAAACGACAACTGGTCTACAGACAATTGGTCCAGTGCTTGAGAAATGGAAGCTGGATTAAATTATTTTAGAGGTGAAATAGAAGCTGGATTGTCGAAAATAACGCATGAGAAACAGAAGCTGGATGAAGGTATTTTTATATATGAAATAAAAGCTGGATTGATGAAAATAAGTCATGAGAAATAGAAGCTGGATGAAGGTATTTTTATATATGAAATAGAAGCTGGATTGATGAAAATAACGCATGAGAAATAGAAGCTGGATGAAGGTATATTTATATATGAAATAGAAGCTGGATTGATGAAAATAACGCATGAGAAATAGAAGCTGGATGAAGGTATTTTTATAAATGAATTGGAAGCTGGATTGATGAAAATGACGCATGAGAAATAGAAGCTGGGTAAAACTTCATTTTAGGTGCGTAAATTATTTCTCCATGTATACGCTTTCTTGATAAAATCGGAACTAGATCGTTGAAAATAATTACCGCGGGAGTAATAAATATTGTTACACATGAAATAGAAGCTGGATCGACGAAAACGTCTTGCTTAAATTGGAGCTGGATGGAGTAAAATGTATTGCCTTAAATTGGAGCTGGATTGAATAAAATATTAAATGGGAGCTGGATTCAAAAAAGCTTCGGAAATGGGGGCGGGAGGGATCAATGTATTTTATATCTTAAATAGAAGCTGGATTAATGTTTGATAGATCTTAAATAGAAGTTGGATGAATGATAAAACGCTTAAGAAATCGAAGCTGGATGAAGGTTTTATATCCATGAATTTGTCTTCCGCAACCGATTCCGTCATGAGGACATGTTTCTTACAGTGTTAACGATAATTTCAGACAACTATCCGGTTTGAAATCGTGAGAAATAATTTACGCACCTAAAATGAAGTTTTACCAGAAGCTGGATGAAGGTATTTTTAGATCTGACGTAGAAGCTGGATGCATGTTGAAATACTTGTATGCGACTATCATCGTGCGCGGTAATGATCGTGCGCGGTAATGATCGTGCGCGGTCTTGTGAATCGCGGTATTGTGTGCGCGGTATCGAGTGCGCGGTATTGTGTGCGCGGTATTGATCTAGTAAACCGGAAAATAGCTTATACATTGATTGTGAAACCAAATGGCGGGGTGCCACGCTCCATGGCATTTCTGAATGGGGGCCATGGCCTCATTTGTCACACACCCTGGATCTGCCTCTGGTGCGCTTAACAGTTTTTGTTAGCAATTAAAACGCATATAGGCTAGCAAATTTTATTTAAAACATTTCAGCAATCTAGCATCGATATCCGTTAGATTTTTTCATAACTTTTTATACCACTTCTATCTGAATAGAAATTATTTCGCTAATCCGACAATATTTTTAAAATAACAACAAATATCCGAAAACGAGAACGATACGTCGCATTTGCTAACGTGACCGCGCTACAGCGGAAGTCAAGTCGCAAGTCATTGACGTATTCTATAAGACTCAGAGGTAAACATATATAGTCAGAAGCAAAGTCAGTTATATCGAAATCCTAGGAATGAGAAAATTTCTCATTTAATATCGTCAGGTGTTTTGTATAAAGAAGGAATTGTTCTGTGTAAACTCTAAACTTCTCCTTTACGTCTACTAGTTTATTTTGTCAATTTGCTAACGGTAAATTTGAAATAAGCTTTCTTGGCAAGAATGTTCCAGATCTTAGTGACGTCATTTAATTCCAATTGCTTCACATTTTCATGAAGATATTATTGTGAGCAAGAGGTGTTAGATGCAATAATCTAATCGGTTCTTGTTTTTTATACGACCACCAAAATTTATAAATTCGTTGAAAAATATTTCCTGACGAAATAGAAGTGGGATTTATCGCGTGAGGGTAGGTTAGGGCTCGAGCAGGTTAGGCGTCGTGAGAGTCGGTTAGGGTTAGTTTTAGGGTTAGTGCAGTCATTCTGCTGAAATTTGAAGCTGGATTGATGAACAATAATTTAAATGAAAAATTGATGAAAAATATTTGCTGACGAAATAGAAGCGGGATTTATCGAACAAATTTTTGCCTCAACAGACGCTGGATCAATTAAAAGGATTATCGGCAAACTAGAAGTTGGATTTATTAAAGACTAGCTGGGATATGCCCGGAAAATTTCGATTTTTCGTCCCCAAACCCAGCTCCACTGCCCCTGTGGGTAGGCTTAGCCGCCCATTTGGGGTTTATGACAGTAATTTACGCCTCTCTGCTTGCAAGATCTTCCCCAAATTTTGCTGGTTAAACTCATGTCTGCACGGGACTCCTCTAGTGTATATGCTCCTTGGCCGAAGGCATTTATCTTTCCCAGGGTGGTTGCGCCGAGAGCGCTCGAGTTTCATGCTAAGCTTTGGCGAAAAATGACGTCAAAATGACGTCAAAAGCAACGTGCAGTTGTTATTTCACAATAATATATGGCGTCGCAAGCAATTGCAGTGATAGCGTAAATAACACGGCGAAAATTAAAATGTCAAATATATCGGGTTATGAAGTGAATTGACAGCTGAAAATAGTCGCGTTGAACTGCAAATTTGGGTAAGAATCAATTGCAAAAAATTTTGTAAAGCGAATCGCTGTCATTTCCGAGCAGGGTCTGGGATGAAATTCAAAATACATCCATACAAACAGAGGGAATACAAACAGAAGGACAAACTTTCTGCCTTATAATATTAGATGACAACGCTCCAACGTTAGTTCTTGGTTTCTTGGTGGTCGGATAAAAAACAAGTACCATCTAATCTAATATGAACATTTGCAAAGCGCTTTTCACTATTCAGTTATTCAAAAGCCTCTCAGCGACATAGACGCTTAGGCTACAGGAGAAAGGTCTTCAAATTGTAAAAATATGCAGGTGAATTTCCCACCAAAATCCTGCTACGAATTGCAGATGGACTATCGTTCCACATTGAGGGACGTACAATAGCAAAGCCCCTATGCAGGGTTAATGAGGTTCGCGGATATTTTGTAGAGGGTCAAAATAAAATGATCGCTTTTATTTTTTTATTAAGTACTTTTATAGAAATGCAAAGCAAGAAAGTAGGCCTAGGCAACAAACTTATGCATTTTTCATTGCGTTATCTACATGCAAATTTTTCAGTTTCACTTTATGTATCATTTGTAGGCTACCATTGTAGGCCTAAATAAGTGTAAAGAAATCTGTTTTAAAGACCAAAACGCAGCAGGTACAAGCATAGATGTCGATTTTCTCTTGTCCTGGGACCGTATGCACATGAGGGAATAACTCTTATATATGGCTTAAATCTGGCCTAATCGGGAATACTGGGTTATTTCCGTATGCATGGCTTGAGATTAGCGAACTAAACTAGGTATAACTTTATTCCAACTCCGAGGTAGGAGTAAGCCGGCTATTCCCATTGTGAACAATAGACGGCTGACATTAGCTGGACAGCGTGAACAATAGGCAGCCGTCGATATTTCCCTGGGGTCCGTCTTTAGGTCTGAATCTGTTTACCCCACGCTGGCAACGACCGCATATGAATATCTTTCACGCATGCGCGCTCAGCTATAACCTATTGAATTGGGGGAAGAGCAAGCGTCATGCATCGTCGGGTGCAAGGAATGTGTAGATTAGTTATGCTCTGTGCTATTTTATCTCGTGCATACGGATAAATTCCAATGGCTAAGTCGGGAATTGTTAAGTCGCGTTTAGGCACTATACATGGATTACCTTATGCCTTGTCCTAGTTGTGCTTACCAGCCCTGAAGCACGGGCTCCCACGAGTAGACTACACGGCGCTGCGCCTGGGTATGATACACTGTAGGCCAAGAGACAAGAGTACGCTTTGCCTAGGTAGATGTAGGCCTACTCTAGAGTAGGTTAATAATTGTCTGAACTGATGTACTCACATCACGCTTTGCCTAGGTTTTATGTGCTCAAGGTACGCGCTGCGGTAAGTAAGGTGGTTCTAATAAACGAATAGTGATTAGTGAGAAGCGTTTTGCAAATGTCCATATTAAATAAACTAGCAAATAGAACTAAAGGAGAGTTTATACCGATCAATTCAGAGTTTATACCGATCAATTCAGAGTTTAAATACCGATCAATTCCCTCTTTATACAAAATACCTGACGATATAAAATGAGAAATTTAAATTTGCTCGCCATTTCACCATCTGGTCACGCCAAGTGCTAATCGCAGTTTAATTAAAAAATAAAGGGCCTATTCATTTAGGACTGACGCACAAATTTACAATTTGCCACTGGTTTAGGCTACATCAAATTTAGCATGATATCGGCGCATCGTCGCCTGAGAATTGTGTAGGCCTAATTCTATTTGTAATGGGCGGCATCTCTAGTTTAAAAGAACACTTTGTCGTATGTCCATCAGAATGATCAGAAATAGGCAAAGGCCTAGTTATGTTGTTATATCGTTCTATATTTCTAAGAATGCGATAATCTTAGGCCTAGCTACCTTCTAAATTGCTGGCCGCGTTGGACGAATATATAAGTTGGATTTACAAAAAGAATTCTTGCTGTAATTATGCCTATAATTTATGCCTGTATAGAAGTGAGATTGATCAATTATTAGGACCTTATCGTTAAAATACACATGCAGTCCTACTAAAATCGGTGTAGCCTATTACTTCAACTTTGCGTTGTTTATTTTATATGAGAAAGATTTATGTTCAAGTATGAAATCGGTGATTACAACGTCTTTGTTGAATGTTTCATACTGCAAAATTTTGGCTTCGCTCTTCTCCGCTCTATCCTACTTAACCATTTTCACATCCTTCGCTACCTGTGGTGGCACTACCACAGGTCACGGCATAGCAGGTCATTTGGCAAAGTACTGCCTAATATTTACTCTTGACCGGCCTATAATTATGACCTGCCAAAATTTATTTGAAATTTTAATGCCTTCTTATTTTTTCGACCTGCTGAATAACACATACGACCTTGACGCGACCTGCTGAAATCGTGTGGCTAGCGACGACACAGTTCACCACCTCCCTCCCTCCCTCCTTCCCTCCTTCCCTCCCTCCCTCCCTCTCTATAAGGTCACTCCATACAATAGAAGAAACAAATAATAGAAACATTTATGCAAAGCCATAGCCTGCAACATTCTCACAGTAAAACTTCTGTTAACAAAGGCGTCAACTCTAGGTAGGGTTAAATCTCCAGGCCACAAGATTTAACCCTACCTAGAGTTGACGCCTTTGTTAACAGAAGTTTTACTGTGAGAATGTTGCAGGCTATGGCTTTGCATAAATGTTTCTATTATTTGTTTCTTCTATAAACTATTTAGGCCTAGCCTGCTGTTCGCATTGTAATGAAGAATGGGCCTATTTATACTTACTTAGTCTACATAAGCCTGTGCTATAGCTGAAGTAGGCGAGAAGTTAGATGAGAAATGAAAATATTGCTGATATATTTCTGATAATTTTTCTACGCTGTACGCATTTTTCTCAGAATTGTAATTTGGACGGTCGAACCAAATTTTTACTCATAACTTTGGACAGAAACATGGCAGAGCAATATAGGATCTGTGTCATTTTAAAGCAGAGACTTTATTTTTTTAGAAGATAATGACACTCATTTTGTACAAATCCGACTTACGCCTGGTTTTGGTCAGATGGATCACATAATTATGACATTAAAACACAGCAAGATTTCTCTAGCGCCCTTAAATTTCACAGAGAACCGTTTTATGAGACGCGCGGTCATAGCAATCTCACGCAGTCTGTTCCATAGATTCGCAGCTGATGTAGGTCTAAAACTTCGGTGTCATGCGATCGGTGAAGCCAACCGAGAAAGTCCATCGTTTTGACCTGTTAGTAGGCCTATTCGGCATCCAGCAAGAAACATTTCTGACTGTCTCACAAAGTTGAGGTTAGGTCGACTTATTGGAATCCTTGATGTAATTGAATGGTAACAATTAAGGATATTGGTCTGATTGAGCAGGAGCCTAAGAGCAATGGTATTGCTCAGCCAAAGCGAAATTCCCGACCAACATATCCATCCATACATGTATCTATTGGCAGCGTTTAGTCAAGGCTTCTCCAGTGAACACTATAAATTCCGATATTCAGATAAATTGTAGGCCTATTGGACATTTTGACATGGAAGATTTCAAAAGGTTTTATGTCGAACTCTCTTCTAAGAACTAGCGTGTAATGTCAATTTATTTTAATCCAACTTGATTATTTTCCAGACAAAATAATTATTCGAGTATGCTTTTATGATACAGTCTCTGAAACTTGCAGCATTTATAATAATTATGTGCAATAGAAAGCCCACACTGTTCTGCAACAATTTATGACTACTAAAATATTTAACCTTTCGTGACTACGAACAAAGATATTAGAGTTAAAACTCTAATATCTTTGCTACGAAGATATAAACTTATGACCTCATACGCATTGATTTTCTTTTGTTCGTTTTGCTTTTATTAGTAATAATTTTTATATAATCAACGAACGACTGACTGGCACCTCTTACCCACACACAAGCTCCTTGTTAGTGCATAGGCCTAGATCACAAAAAACGACGTCATTAATATCGGAGACATAAAATTATAAGTACTGCGAGTCCGACTACGGGGTATTCAAAACTTTCAAATATATCCTCGGCAAATTAATAACAGTTAATCATTTGATAATATACTTAAAAAACTTCATTTCCAGAGTTATGAAAAATAAAACAATTTGCGAAAAAAGATTACTATTTTTATTTCAATGCAATTTTTGGCTGTCTCAATGTACCAGGTTGCGGATTGCCAAACTGTTTTTGCTCATTAAACGTATATACACCACGGCAAAGGATGGAATAGTCTCCCAATTTCCATTCGTCCGTGTGCATCTGTTGCGTAGTTTAAATCTAAATTAAAAACTCATTTATTCTCATTGCATTATGATTAGATCTGTAATTAAGCGCGCTCTTGTGCAAGACTTTTTTGGTTAAAGCGCATTATAAATGCCTAATTGTATTGTATTGTATTATAAGTTGATAACTGTGCTGCTTCACTATAATACCACAGTATAAATGGTGTCACGACAGTTGGTCTACAGACAATAATATGTCTAAAGACAAGTGGTCTCCAGACAATTTGTCTAACGACAACTGCTCTACAGACAACTCGTCCAGCGCTTGAGAAGCTGGATGAAAGCTTTTTACAGGTGAAATGGAGGTTGGATTGATGAAAAAACGCAAGACAAATAAAATCTGGATGAAGGTTCTTTTACAGGTGAAATAGAAGCTGGGTTGACGGAAATAACGCATGAGAAGTAAAAGCTGGATGAAGGTATTTCTAGATTTGAAATAAAAGCTGGATTGGTGAAAACGTTTAAGTAATGGAAGCTGGATGAGGATATTTTTATATCTGGAACAGATGTTGGATTGATGAAAATAACGACTGAGAAATATAAGGTATTTTTAGATCTGAAGTAGAAGCTGGATGCATGTTGAAATACATGAATGAAAATCAATCCATCTTCCATTCAAGCTAGGAAATCATTTAACTTTTTCATAAATCCAGCTTCTATTTCATCAATACGAGTCGTCTGTAGACCGGCTGTCGTTAGACCAATTGTCTGTAGACGAGTTGTCGTTAGACGAGTTGTCTGTAGACCGATTGTCGTATAATCGTATAAAACTATAAATTAATTATTTATACTGTGATAATACTATGGAGTGAAATTAATATTAAATCTTGTGATGTTCGCACTGAAGAAAATAATTCGCAAGACTTTTCTACAAATGATTAAAATCAGCAGTAACCTGCAGAAGAATCACAGAGAAATCGTATGTGAAGCACAAGCTTAGAAAATCCATAATCGTATGTTATGTCGGAAAGAATTTCTTCCAGTGGTTCATTTGGAAAGTCCTCAGGAAATCCAGCACAAGAAAGCACGAATAATTTCCAGAAGCGTCACAAATCATTTGTGCCGAAAGACACAAAGGAAACTGTTAAATACCGCTCAGAAGGAAAAACATACGACTGTGATCTATGTAAGAAAGTATTTCAGTCCCCTTATTACCTAAACAGACACTCGAGACTCCATATTGAAGGGAAAGCAAATTTTCGCCAGAAAACATTCTCGTGCAGTTCAGGTCTCAGAAATCATGAGAAAACTGACTCTAGTGATAAGCCATTTCTGTGTCAGGTTTGCCCAAAAATATTTGCAAGACCATCCGAACTACTAATTCATGTTAGAATTCATACTGGAGAGAAGCCACACCAATGCAAGCTATGCTCAAAGGCATTTACACGCAAATTTGGTCTCAAGACACATTTGAGAATACACACGGGAGAGAAACCATACCAATGTCAGATATGTAAACAGAGTTATTCCCAATCTTATAATCTACGAAGTCATATAATTAAAATGCATGATCGAGAGAATGCATTCGAATGCCACATATGTCAACAGATATTTTTCAGCCATTGGAGTGTGAAAACCCATCTTAGGATACACTCGGACGAGAAACCATATCAATGTCAACAATGCCAGAAATCATTCAAACAATCGTCCAATCTGCAGGTTCACAAGAGAACCCATACTGGGGAGAAAGCATACCAGTGTGAGGTGTGTCAAAAGAAATTTGGTCAGTTTGGTAATCTAAAGAGTCATTTGAGAATGCATACCGGGGAGAAACCATATCAGTGTGAAGTTTGTCAAAAAGCATTTAGGGAACGTGGCTGTCTTCACATTCATCGTAGAATACACACTGGAGAGAGGCCATACCAATGTCCGATATGTGAACGGAGATATTCTCAGTCTTATTACCTAAGATATCACAGTAGAATCCACACTGAGCATAAACCATATCAATGCCACTTATGCCAGAAGATGTTCCGATTAGCGTACAAACTAAAGAGTCACATGATGATTCATACTGGTGAGAAACCATTTCAGTGTGAGACGTGTAAGAAAGTGTTTACTTATTCTTTCACTTTACGAAGTCATGCCAGAGTCCATACCGGAGAGAAGCCTTATCTCTGCCAGGTGTGTCATAAAAGGTTTTTCTCATCATCTAATTTACAGGCCCATGTTCGGATCCATACTGGAGAAAAAAAATACCAATGCCGGTTTTGCCAAAAGACATTCACACAAAATAATGGCATGCAGTATCACGAAAGAACCCATACAGGAGAGAAGCAATTTCTATGCCAGGTGTGTCATAAAGCACTTTCTTCTTCATCCAGCCTAGAGCAGCATCTCAGAATCCACACCGGCGAGAAACCCTTTATGTGCCAGTTATGCCGTAAAACATTTTCTAACAGTGGTGGTTTCAGATATCACATGCAGCGCCATACACAACTGAAACAATACAAATGTCTGCAATGCCCCAAAGAGTATATAAACCATCCTGAATTGAAGAGACACATTAGAACCCATACAGGAGATAAGGTTCACCAATGCCATCTATGTGACTTTAAAGCATATAGTAAGAGTGAACTACACAGACACATAAGAACACATACTGGAGAGAAACCATATATTTGTCAATTATGTCAGAAATCATTTGTGTGCATGAACGGTCTCAAAACACACGAAAGTACCCACTTCAGTGAAAAACCATACCATTGCCAAGCATGTCCGAAAACATTCGTATGCATTTCTGCCCTGAGATGTCACGAAAAGACCCATCTGGGACAGAGACCGTTCCTATGTCACATTTGCCAAAAAACATTTACCACATCGTCAGCGCAACAAATTCATATCAGACTCCATACTGGAGAGAAACCATATCAATGCCAGATATGTTCGAAAGCATTTACACGCATGTCTGATCTGAGGACTCATATGAGAAAACACACTGGAGAAAAGCCATTCCAATGTGAGACATGTAAACACAGATTCACGCAGTCTTCTCATCTACGATGTCATATTAGAATCCATACTGGAGAGAAACCATTCCAATGTCAAACATGTAAAAGAAGATTTTCCGCAGCCTCTGCTCTACGAGGTCATCTGAAAATTCATTCTGGAGAGAAGCCATACCATTGTGAGTTTTGCTCAAAGGCATTCCCACATCTCTTTACTCTGAAGTGTCATTTGACTACACATACTGGAGAGAAACCATACCTGTGTCAGCAATGTCCTAAAGCTTTCGCTCTCAGCAGAGATTTTAAGATACACAGTCGAATTCATACCGGGGAAAGACTGTTCCAATGCAATGCGTGTGAAAAATGGTTTTCCAAATCTGTCAGTTTGGGATATCATGTTAAAATCCACTGTGGAGAAAAAGCTTACCAATGCGAGGTATGTGAGAAAAGATTTGTCCGACATGATTCTCTGAAATACCATGCAAGTATTCGTACTGGACAGAAACCGTACCAATGCTAGCTTTGTGAGCATAAAACTAACAGAAAAGATACTCTAACGAGACACATGAGAACACACTATTGAAGGTGAGAAACAATACATATGGCAGGTATGTCAGAAGGGTCATAAGGCATTCTCATGAACTTCAACTTTGAAAGCACTTTCACTCCGTAGAGGTGTGTGTAACACTTGTAAAAATAACATCTCCAAATAAAGCCATTTGCATAGCAGTCATGCAAGGGTATGAAATTGCAGTGGTATAAATTGGTATAATTTTATACCTATGGCTGACTCAGGGCAAACTAAACTGACAGCTTTTCTTCTTTTGTGTACAAGATTCTTTTGCATTTCTGCAAAGGTTGCAGCTGCTCTGCAACATTTGTTCATTTTCCAGTATACAAACCTTGGCTCAACGCATAAATTATGTGAGTAAACCTAACAAATATTTTCCAAATGCGGTAATTTTAAACTCACATTTGGCTCCATGCTCGAGAGTAGGCCTGTAACCCTATTTGTAACAGTTTTGCCTGAAACTGTTCTTACAGTTTTTGGCTGTCAAAACTGATAAAATATCTCGTACAGAAATGAAGTCATAACTATTTCTAAATAAAGTTTGCCAGATTTCCTGTCTGTAGTATTTTAAAGTTCCATATTTGTTATGTACAAAATTTATGTACATCATAAGCATCTGCGGAGGAGCGACACATACTGAAGAAATGGAAAGTGAAAGACATTATTATGCACTTCCAAGAGAGTACAAGAAAACGTTAATGCCAGGCAAAAGACAGCAAAGAAGGCTTAAAGGGATGTAACTATCTGCAGACAACTTGGCCATCAATGTTTCAATGAATCGTACAATGCCAATCTTCCTACAAAAAATCACACAATCAATGTACCGTAAGGATCGTAATTATATAAGGCGGAGAATGTCATTTGAGTGCATTATTCTATGTTGTGGGTGAAAAGTTATAGGCTTACTAATGGGAATTATATGGAGACTGAGTAATTAATTATTAGTCATGTTTTTGGTATGAGAAAGAATTGCTTGTCAAGTTATCTTGCAGCCACAGACATACTCTTCTCCAAAAAATTATGTTTTAAGGCACTTAAAAGAATTATCAGTTGGTAAGAGTTGACCTTTATATGTATGGAACAGAAAAATATTGAATTTGTTTTGGCCAACCAACCAAACTGAACGTCAAAAGAAAAAGTGACCAGAAAGTTTTGGAATTCAGTTCTATAGTTGGCGTAGGTTTCCTCTGTATCAATTTCTTTTCTGTTACTCATCAAACGTTTCATCCGGTTTTGCGAAATCATCAGTTTTAGTTGTAGGCCTATATAATTATAGTTCAAAGTCATTTTTATTTAGACCTAGGTTTAAGGTTTTTTGTTTTAATTTTGCATTGATTAAGTATCAGTGTAAAGTGGATGTTGTTACCATTACTAAAAAACTTGAAGAATGTTTCCAAAGAAATATTCTTAGTTTTGTGAAATCATCAGTTGTGTTGGAAATTTATGGTTTTTCACGGGAAAATGTTAGTTCCAGAAGGACAATCTGTGTTGCAATAAAATATTGAGTGTTATCGGAGAACTCTACAACGTCAATTGAACAAGAGAATTTTATCTGAATATCAGAAAGAATACTTTGATCACTTAACACAAATTTTAGCGTTTAATCCTATATGAAATATCTTAGGAATTTCATATTATAGCTATAGGCCTACACCGTAGTCTAGTGTAGTTGGAATGTCGTTCTCTGTGCATTCATTAATTAACAATACGGAAGCTTGGACCAGAACCTTCGGTGTTATTTTTCAGTTGAACTTGAACCAACACAAGCACATTCAAATACTAAATCTGTCAGTCATACAGTCTTAATTGGCCTGAGTCTGTCTTAGCCATTCAGTGACTTCGCAAACTGTGTGAAGACTTTTTTTCGCTTGAATGTCGCATTAACTGCGATTCAGTCAGAAATCCTTTGCTAAAAGATCCCTGCCCCATCAGACCATCCAACCTGATCCCACTCAGAATCAGGGGCTTCTATCCCCCCTAAGCAGCCGGGCGCAATCTACTTTATTCCCCCCCTTTTCTGGACCGCCCTTCCTCTATGTATGCAATGTAATGCAATCTAGCGCATGCCCTCCTCTAGTGTGGGAATGAAGGTTTGTTTGGAGAGGGACAAACGGGCATCCAGCAGACGATCGCCGAAGCATGTGTAGCGCCGGGAAGGGACCTGGTATGGGGAGGGAATGTGCCCCTCCCCATAAGAAATTTTTGCGATTTCCGCATTGCAATTCCAGCATTTTAAGCTCTCCTCTTAGAAAAAATTACTCTGCTATTTCATTGGAGGAATTGCTGCCAAAATTGGGCAACCATATGTTTTGCGCCTCTGATCAGTGTGCGCTCGAGAGGCGTTACATAAATTTTTAGAGCACAATGCAATACAATAAAATACAATGTAGGTCCTACATTGTAAGCCCACGTAATAATGATGTTGTTTACTAAGTGTTCAAGGACCAAATTTGACTGTCTGAAATTTGAAAGATAGCTTTGGAGAGAAGCCATTTAGTTGTGCAAAATAGTATTTGTATTAACATTATTTTTTCAATTATAATATGATTGTATTATTTATTAAAATAGTAAAAACATAATTATAATCATGTAATAGGAATTTTTATAGTATAATATAGCTGCTATAGCAGTTCATGTAATTCAAAAATGCAGATAGTAGTCTAACTAAAAACTCAAAGTGTATAAAGTGTATACATTTTGCTAAAAACTATATTAGGCCTACCATTTTTCCCAAATTTATATGGAGGGAAAGTATTTTCTGGGGAATCTTCCTTTACTATCTTCCTTTAGTGATGCCTAGATTGAACGCTGCCCTGCATGTCCGACCTTCCCCCCCAACCGACGTGAATTTTGGCTGTCTTCTGATTCCCCCCCCCTATTTTTCACTGGGCGCAAGCTGCGCCCGCCATGTATAGGGATAGAAGCCCCTGCTCAGAATCAGATCATCTTTCACGCAGTTCCAAACTCAACTTTGCCGGAAACGTCCAGCGTAAGACCGAATATACTGAGTCCCAGGGGATCCTCCTGATGGGTCCTTTTCACCGATCGGGCGCTCGATTGTCTCTGGACACAGTTCTGAAACGAAACTGTGAGCACATTGAAGGTATTAGAAATAATTACTACAATGTATCTTCATAACCTAATACTTCGCCCCTATCTATCACTTCGTTGCGGTCTCTTTAGAACTACGCCACTGGTTGGACTCTGCCAGTGCTAATCCCAAGCTTAGATAAAGGAGGAGGGCGACACTAATCATCTTTCAATCAACCAATCAATCAGAATTTACATAGCGCCATTCAAGGTAGCTACTCAGAGGCGCTCCCGGCCGAGATCAAGCGAAAAAAAAACTTCAACAGTAACTGTTTGCGAAATTGAGAACAGCATGGAAGGTGTAGACGCTACTGTTCGATGGTGCGGTCGATGATCACTTGGTTAAACATCTGCCACTCTTCAATCAGACGCGCCCTCGTTGTCGTGAATAGGCTACGGGAACGAAAAACGCTCTCCTTCAGGACATGTATACTGTCTCCCGGTGTAAAGGTTTCAAATTACCCCGCCTAAACATTACCCCCTGCAAACTGCAATTTACATAAATCATCGTATTTATTGCACAAAAATACCAGAAAAATCATACCGCTTCTTGTTTTGGTCTGAAGATTTTCATCCGTCATCACACTTCGTGGTTTGTTATCAATATTTTCATCTGTAACTAAAATACTAATCGCCGCTGGAGTTACAAATACAATGGAGAAATGGCTTCGAGGCTGTAATAAAATTGCTCATTTTTCAATGCTGATACTCATACATTGTAGGTTAAAACTTCAGAGTGTTGCATTCCAATTGCTTAAAATATTTGGAATTTGCACATTGCAACCATAGGTTTATAAGCTATCATATTAACAAAATTACTAATTATCAGAGCTCAGTCTAGGTCTTCAATAAATGTCCCTCCCATTGTTTAAACATTTGTAATTTGCACTGTATATGCATTTTAAGCTGTCATCTAAAAATGCTATCATAAATCCACAGCTGAAAACATGGTTTTAAACTTCAATTATGTCTCTTCCCGTTTTTCAAGAATTCTTAAAATTTCCACATTGCAATGGCAGCATTTTAAAGCTCTCGTCTCAACAACATTGCTCATTTCTTAATGCCGATATTCATACATTGTAGTTTAAGACTACAATGTTGACATGCAAGAGTTCAAAAGATTCAATTCACACTTTTTTTGAAAAGACTCAAACAGTTTTCTTTGAACAAACATGTATGCTAATTTGTTTGAATTCAAATTGATTATTTTCAGATATAATACTTGAATATCCTTTTCTCCTGTCGTTTATACAACTTTGAGCATTTCTTTGCAATAATAACTGCTCTGCAAGTCTATCACTGTTTGTAATAATCAATATCACTTAAAACTACAATAATAATGGTAATGTGCGCGTAAAAAATGTCAATGTAAAAAAACTGAAATGAAAAATTCCTTAACTTTATAAAACTGCTGATTTTGCAGACAATTTAGAATTTTTAGATGTTTAAAATGCAACAGAAAAATAATCGGATATGCATGAAACCAAGATAATAATGTATGGTGGGCCTGCAGCATTCCAAGCTTGCAATCACTGCATCCTTCTGTGTCACTGAACATTAGTTATTTTCTGGTCTGTTCTGTCTCTAAAATTTAATACTTTTTCGATAGAAGCAATACAAATTCTAACTTACAACACTAAAGAATGAGGATCGAGAGAAGCATTTACAGAAATGCTGTATTCTTCCATGTGTTATATTTTTATCAAGTGTAACATCATAAATGTATTATAATGCATTCAGGTGTAATTGGCTCGGGCATTCATAAAGTCTCGTTCGACTTTTCAGATAACCAGATCTTGAAAATTATAATTTCTGACAGGCCCTGTGAATGTTACACAGGCAGGTTTAATTGCCGGTATGGATATTTGATAGATTTGTACACACGAGGAACAAGAAAATGTTGCAAACAGAGCAGAAATGCATGATGTTTTCATGACTGCCATCCAAACGGTTTTATTCGCAAGACCTTAGACGAATTGTACAATGTTGTTTTAACTCAAAATAATCTAAGAGTGAGCAAGTGGGTTTTTCATGCTTTTTCAAAACTGAAGTGCGAGAGAATGTTGTCTGACATACCTGGCAGGGGTAGTTTTCTCCCCATAGGGCCTATTGTGTTCTTATGTGCCTTGGTAGATTGCTGTTAGTTTACAGTTTCGCCCCAGTATGAATTCCTGCATGAACTTTCAGATTAGAAGATCAGGCAAACCATTTTCCCCCCTGGTGTCACATCTGTAGGGTTTTTCTCCATTATGGTTTGTAACATGAAATGCTAAACTTCCAGATTGGGGGAATCCTCTGTTGCATATCTGGTAGTATGAATACTTGTGTGAATCTTCAAATCTCTAAAGATAGTGAAAGCCTTTGGACATTCCTTGCACAGGTACGGTTTATCTCCAGTGTGGTTTCTCATGTGACCCCTGAGAGCAAATGGACGTGAGAATGTCTTTGAGCAAAACTCGCAATGGTATGGCTTCTTTCCAGTATGGATTCTCATATGACTTTGTAGATTAGAAGTTGTGGAAAATCTTCTTTCACATATTTGACAATGGAATGGCTTCTCTCCAGTATGAATTCTTACATGAGCTTGTAGATGAGAAGACTGGCTGTAACATCGTTTACATACCGGACATTGGTATGGTTTCTCTCCAGTGTGTACTCTCAAATGTACCTTGAGATTAGAGATGACTATAAATGCTTTAGAACAAAACTTGCATTTGTACCGTTTCTCTCCAGTATGAATTCTTGCGTGAACTTTCAGACTGGTAGCTCTGGCAAACTGTTTTTCACATGCGTCACATCTGTAAGGTTTTTCTCCATTATGGTTTGCAACATGAAATGCTAAACTTCCAGATTGGGGAAACCCTCTGTAGCATATCTGGCAGAGAAAAGGTTTCTCCCCGGTATGAATTCTTGTATGATTCTTCAAAGTGCTGTGGATAGCAAAAGCTTTTGGACAGATCTGGCACAGGTATGGTTTATCTCCAGTGTGATTTCTTGTGTGACCTCTGAGAGCAAAGGGATGTGAGAATGACTTTAAACAAAACTTACATTGGTATGGCTTCTCTCCAGTATGGATTCTCATATGACTTTGTAGATTAGAAGCTGTGGAAAATCTTCTTTCACATATTTGGCAGTGGAATGGCTTCTCTCCAGTATGGTTTCTTATATGAGCTTGTAGATGAGAAGACTGGTTGTAACATCGTTTACATATCGGACATTGGTATGGTTTCTCTCCAGTGTGCATTCTCAAATGTACCTTGAGATTATATGTGCCAGTGAATGCCTTAGAACAGAACTTGCATTGGTATGAATTTTGTCCAGTATGGATTCTAGCATGAGTTTTCAGGTCTGACGATCTGATAAATGTCTTCTGACAAAATTGACACAGAAATGGTCTATCTCCTTTGGTTGCTGCTTCATGATATTTCAGTCCGGAAATGAATGCAAAGTTTTTCTGACATAGGTCTACCTGACAAACGTATGGCTTATCTCTAGAGTGAGTTCTTTCATGACTTCTCAGACCAGAACTGCACACAAATGCTTTCTGACATTTCATGCAAATGTATGGCTTCTCTCCACTGTGTGTTCTTATGTGTCTGTTGAGATGACTTCGATTAAATGCTTTGAATTCACATATGTGGCATTGGAACAGCTTATCTTCAGAATGGATTGTCGAGTGAATCTTTAATTCAGAGATGTTTGCAAATGCTTTAGGGCAGCGAATGCATTGGTATTGTTTCTGATTAGCATGACGTCTCGTATGACTTTTCAAAGTGGTATATCGTGAAAATGATTTATGACATAGCTGGCACAGATAGGGTTTCTCTCCGGTGTGGATTCTGAGATGCTGTTGGAGACCGTATAAAGAAGAAAGTGTCTTATGACATACCTCACATAGAAATTGCTTTTCTCCAGTATGGGTCCTCTCGTGAACCTGCAGCCGACAATGTTGTGGGAATTCTTTTTGGCAAACACGACATTGGTAAGGTTTTTCTCCAGTGTGAATTCTAGCATGTATTCGTAAACTTGTCGGGTAGGAAAACCTTTTGTTACATATCTGGCAGGTATAAGGTCTCTCTCCCGTATGTACTCTGCCATGATTTCGTAGATTTACAGAATGAAAAAACACTTTTTTGCATACCTCACACTGAAATGGTTTCTCTCCAGTATGGATTCTCATGTGACTCTTCACAGTCGATGGTTGTTTGAACATTCTCGGACATAATTGGCAATGATACGGTTTATCCTCTACGTGGATTATATTATGAGCTTTTAGGCTACGAGAGTCGGAAAATCTCTGTTTACATATCTGACATTGGTATGGTTTCTCCACAGTGTGGAATCTACAATGACTTTGCAAAGAATCCAACTGACGAAATTTCTTTGAACATACCTCACACTGGTATGAGATCTTTCGTGTGTTGGTTCTACCAGGGCTTTGCGGTTCAGAATTTTTGGAAAAGATTTGTTTGCAAACCGTACACAGAAATGGTTCATCTCTTTCAGGACTTCTCTGATTTGAGGTGTATGAGAATGGTTTCTTGCACCTACAGCAAATGTATGATTTTATTTCAGTATGGAGTCTCAAGTGCCTCAGTAGGTAATAGGGTTGTTGAAATATTTTCTTACATAGCTCGCATTCGTATGTCTTTTCTTTAGAGCGGCCTCTCTCAGCCTCCTTTATGTCATCTAGTTTAAAAGATTTGCGACATTTCCGTAAGTTGTACATGCTTTCTTATGCTGGATTCGCGGAGGAATTCCCTGTAAAAGATTTAGGAGAAATGATTGCCGACATCGACAATGACTCTGGATTTGACTAAGCTTGCGTTTCATGTACGATTTTTCGCAAAGCCAAAGTTCAATAAATTGATAAGTTATTCTTGCAGTTGCAACTAACTAAAATAGAACATGAACATAACATTAGTATTTAGAAAAATAAGTTGCATAACTTAACGAAGCATAACAACAATGCAATAGCAAAGGTTATCAAGATGCTAGAATTCAGAGGTAGCCGAAAGATTGAAGGTGCAAATGTATTTTATCGTCGCAAATTATTCGCTCATTGTAGCGTTAGCCTACGCCTACTATTGTTCAATCAATCCAACTTCTAGTTTGACAAGAATAATTCTCATCGATAGATATTCTGCCTAGGCAAAAATTAGTTTCGTCAACCGCGTTTCTATATAGGCTCCAATTAGTTTTGATCAATACATTTTTGAACCTTCATATTGAATAGAAAGCCACCTTTATGCTCATTAATTATGACAAAAACTAGTGATTCTATTCCCATCAGCCAAGTACATAAACATAAATCACCCTTGTTGTAATCTATATAAATAAAAATGTAAAACGTTTGGTCCTAATGGGTTATCACGGAAACTTCATCACCGATTCTTATGAAATTTTTCGCAAAACGCTCTGTTCGACCACGGTCGTGTTTGTAAAAGGATATCCTGGAAAGAAACAAATCCTTTAGACCCAAAAAACACAACTTACTCATCGATTTGACACGTTTATACATTTCTGACGTTCACGCAGTTGTCCGCAATTTCGCGCATGCGCTGTCGATAGCGCTGTAGATATAATATGGATTCGACCCACTTTCATTTCAACCGTCATTTTAACAGGGTCACCAATCACAAACCTGGGAAAGAGGTCACGTTGCATTCGAAGGCGCGCGTACACAATTCCAATTCCATTCGAATACCGTGTTTCTTTTCCTCCGATGTTGCTTTCAAACCATCTATATGACCGGTTTTTATTCGAATAGCGGGTTTCTACTACACCGATTGCTTTCAAACCTTCCATAGGACCGGGTTTGTATAAGCTTTTTTGGGAAAAAACGCAATTTACACTTTCTATTCAACACAACGTTGCATTCGTTGCATGCGTGTCTTTTTATAGCGCTATGCTTTTCTCGAAATAACACAACATTTGCATTCGATTTCAGCGAATTCAATATTTATTTGCAATTGAATGCGGCCGTGTGGGAGGAAGGGAGCGGGAGGGATCGGGAGGAAGGGGAGGGAGGGAGCGGACGGGATGGAGGAGGGGAGGGACGGAGGGGAGGGAGGGGAAGAAACGGAGGGGAGGGATGGAGGAGGGAAGGGGAGGGAGTGGGAATGGAGGTAGGGAGGGACAGAGGAACGGAGGGAGGGAAGGAGGCAGGGTAAGGGAGGCAGAGGAAGGGAAGTAGGGAGGGAGGGTTGGACGGTCTTTTCAGCCACAGCAACGCGTGGCCGGGTACAGCTAGTTATTTATATAAATTTCTATGTTCAATACAAAAATTCAATACACATAGGCCTATATAGAGTATACAAGGACAATCTTAGGTATAATTAAATATTACATTCCATTTTATTAAGTGCTTTTTGTACCTGAAAGCGGTGCGTCTCATGGGCGTAAACAGAAATTTTCGAAGGGGGGTAAAATTTGTTGTCTCAGACAGAACAAAATATCGTTGATCTTTCACCGGCAAAAAAATTATGACCTTTTTTAGTCATTTGGTCTACCTTGCCTTCAAATATGCACCAGTTCCCTGCCAAAATATCGTATGGCCTTTTTTAGTCGATCATTTTGCCGAATGTCTGGAAATATGGTATCCGGTCAATACCGCGCACTCAATACCGCGCACACGATACCGCGCACACGATACCGCGCACACAATACCACGATTCACAAGACCGCGCACGATCATTACCGCGCACGATGATAATCGCATACAACTATTTCAACATGCATCCAGCTTCTTTGTCAGATCTAAAAATACCATCATCCAACTTCTATTTAAGCGGTGTCACGACAATTGTTCTACAGACAACTTGTCAAACGACAACTGGTCTACAGACAATTGGTCCAGTGCTTGAGAAATGGAAGCTGGATTAAATTATTTTAGAGGTGAAATAGAAGCTGGATTGTCGAAAATAACGCATGAGAAACAGAAGCTGGATGAAGGTATTTTTATATATGAAATAAAAGCTGGATTGATGAAAATAAGTCATGAGAAATAGAAGCTGGATGAAGGTATTTTTATATATGAAATAGAAGCTGGATTGATGAAAATAACGCATGAGAAATAGAAGCTGGATGAAGGTATATTTATATATGAAATAGAAGCTGGATTGATGAAAATAACGCATGAGAAATAGAAGCTGGATGAAGGTATTTTTATAAATGAATTGGAAGCTGGATTGATGAAAATGACGCATGAGAAATAGAAGCTGGGTAAAACTTCATTTTAGGTGCGTAAATTATTTCTCCATGTATACGCTTTCTTGATAAAATCGGAACTAGATCGTTGAAAATAATTACCGCGGGAGTAATAAATATTGTTACACATGAAATAGAAGCTGGATCGACGAAAACGTCTTGCTTAAATTGGAGCTGGATGGAGTAAAATGTATTGCCTTAAATTGGAGCTGGATTGAATAAAATATTAAATGGGAGCTGGATTCAAAAAAGCTTCGGAAATGGGGGCGGGAGGGATCAATGTATTTTATATCTTAAATAGAAGCTGGATTAATGTTTGATAGATCTTAAATAGAAGTTGGATGAATGATAAAACGCTTAAGAAATCGAAGCTGGATGAAGGTTTTATATCCATGAATTTGTCTTCCGCAACCGATTCCGTCATGAGGACATGTTTCTTACAGTGTTAACGATAATTTCAGACAACTATCCGGTTTGAAATCGTGAGAAATAATTTACGCACCTAAAATGAAGTTTTACCAGAAGCTGGATGAAGGTATTTTTAGATCTGACGTAGAAGCTGGATGCATGTTGAAATACTTGTATGCGACTATCATCGTGCGCGGTAATGATCGTGCGCGGTAATGATCGTGCGCGGTCTTGTGAATCGCGGTATTGTGTGCGCGGTATCGAGTGCGCGGTATTGTGTGCGCGGTATTGATCTAGTAAACCGGAAAATAGCTTATACATTGATTGTGAAACCAAATGGCGGGGTGCCACGCTCCATGGCATTTCTGAATGGGGGCCATGGCCTCATTTGTCACACACCCTGGATCTGCCTCTGGTGCGCTTAACAGTTTTTGTTAGCAATTAAAACGCATATAGGCTAGCAAATTTTATTTAAAACATTTCAGCAATCTAGCATCGATATCCGTTAGATTTTTTCATAACTTTTTATACCACTTCTATCTGAATAGAAATTATTTCGCTAATCCGACAATATTTTTAAAATAACAACAAATATCCGAAAACGAGAACGATACGTCGCATTTGCTAACGTGACCGCGCTACAGCGGAAGTCAAGTCGCAAGTCATTGACGTATTCTATAAGACTCAGAGGTAAACATATATAGTCAGAAGCAAAGTCAGTTATATCGAAATCCTAGGAATGAGAAAATTTCTCATTTAATATCGTCAGGTGTTTTGTATAAAGAAGGAATTGTTCTGTGTAAACTCTAAACTTCTCCTTTACGTCTACTAGTTTATTTTGTCAATTTGCTAACGGTAAATTTGAAATAAGCTTTCTTGGCAAGAATGTTCCAGATCTTAGTGACGTCATTTAATTCCAATTGCTTCACATTTTCATGAAGATATTATTGTGAGCAAGAGGTGTTAGATGCAATAATCTAATCGGTTCTTGTTTTTTATACGACCACCAAAATTTATAAATTCGTTGAAAAATATTTCCTGACGAAATAGAAGTGGGATTTATCGCGTGAGGGTAGGTTAGGGCTCGAGCAGGTTAGGCGTCGTGAGAGTCGGTTAGGGTTAGTTTTAGGGTTAGTGCAGTCATTCTGCTGAAATTTGAAGCTGGATTGATGAACAATAATTTAAATGAAAAATTGATGAAAAATATTTGCTGACGAAATAGAAGCGGGATTTATCGAACAAATTTTTGCCTCAACAGACGCTGGATCAATTAAAAGGATTATCGGCAAACTAGAAGTTGGATTTATTAAAGACTAGCTGGGATATGCCCGGAAAATTTCGATTTTTCGTCCCCAAACCCAGCTCCACTGCCCCTGTGGGTAGGCTTAGCCGCCCATTTGGGGTTTATGACAGTAATTTACGCCTCTCTGCTTGCAAGATCTTCCCCAAATTTTGCTGGTTAAACTCATGTCTGCACGGGACTCCTCTAGTGTATATGCTCCTTGGCCGAAGGCATTTATCTTTCCCAGGGTGGTTGCGCCGAGAGCGCTCGAGTTTCATGCTAAGCTTTGGCGAAAAATGACGTCAAAATGACGTCAAAAGCAACGTGCAGTTGTTATTTCACAATAATATATGGCGTCGCAAGCAATTGCAGTGATAGCGTAAATAACACGGCGAAAATTAAAATGTCAAATATATCGGGTTATGAAGTGAATTGACAGCTGAAAATAGTCGCGTTGAACTGCAAATTTGGGTAAGAATCAATTGCAAAAAATTTTGTAAAGCGAATCGCTGTCATTTCCGAGCAGGGTCTGGGATGAAATTCAAAATACATCCATACAAACAGAGGGAATACAAACAGAAGGACAAACTTTCTGCCTTATAATATTAGATGACAACGCTCCAACGTTAGTTCTTGGTTTCTTGGTGGTCGGATAAAAAACAAGTACCATCTAATCTAATATGAACATTTGCAAAGCGCTTTTCACTATTCAGTTATTCAAAAGCCTCTCAGCGACATAGACGCTTAGGCTACAGGAGAAAGGTCTTCAAATTGTAAAAATATGCAGGTGAATTTCCCACCAAAATCCTGCTACGAATTGCAGATGGACTATCGTTCCACATTGAGGGACGTACAATAGCAAAGCCCCTATGCAGGGTTAATGAGGTTCGCGGATATTTTGTAGAGGGTCAAAATAAAATGATCGCTTTTATTTTTTTATTAAGTACTTTTATAGAAATGCAAAGCAAGAAAGTAGGCCTAGGCAACAAACTTATGCATTTTTCATTGCGTTATCTACATGCAAATTTTTCAGTTTCACTTTATGTATCATTTGTAGGCTACCATTGTAGGCCTAAATAAGTGTAAAGAAATCTGTTTTAAAGACCAAAACGCAGCAGGTACAAGCATAGATGTCGATTTTCTCTTGTCCTGGGACCGTATGCACATGAGGGAATAACTCTTATATATGGCTTAAATCTGGCCTAATCGGGAATACTGGGTTATTTCCGTATGCATGGCTTGAGATTAGCGAACTAAACTAGGTATAACTTTATTCCAACTCCGAGGTAGGAGTAAGCCGGCTATTCCCATTGTGAACAATAGACGGCTGACATTAGCTGGACAGCGTGAACAATAGGCAGCCGTCGATATTTCCCTGGGGTCCGTCTTTAGGTCTGAATCTGTTTACCCCACGCTGGCAACGACCGCATATGAATATCTTTCACGCATGCGCGCTCAGCTATAACCTATTGAATTGGGGGAAGAGCAAGCGTCATGCATCGTCGGGTGCAAGGAATGTGTAGATTAGTTATGCTCTGTGCTATTTTATCTCGTGCATACGGATAAATTCCAATGGCTAAGTCGGGAATTGTTAAGTCGCGTTTAGGCACTATACATGGATTACCTTATGCCTTGTCCTAGTTGTGCTTACCAGCCCTGAAGCACGGGCTCCCACGAGTAGACTACACGGCGCTGCGCCTGGGTATGATACACTGTAGGCCAAGAGACAAGAGTACGCTTTGCCTAGGTAGATGTAGGCCTACTCTAGAGTAGGTTAATAATTGTCTGAACTGATGTACTCACATCACGCTTTGCCTAGGTTTTATGTGCTCAAGGTACGCGCTGCGGTAAGTAAGGTGGTTCTAATAAACGAATAGTGATTAGTGAGAAGCGTTTTGCAAATGTCCATATTAAATAAACTAGCAAATAGAACTAAAGGAGAGTTTATACCGATCAATTCAGAGTTTATACCGATCAATTCAGAGTTTAAATACCGATCAATTCCCTCTTTATACAAAATACCTGACGATATAAAATGAGAAATTTAAATTTGCTCGCCATTTCACCATCTGGTCACGCCAAGTGCTAATCGCAGTTTAATTAAAAAATAAAGGGCCTATTCATTTAGGACTGACGCACAAATTTACAATTTGCCACTGGTTTAGGCTACATCAAATTTAGCATGATATCGGCGCATCGTCGCCTGAGAATTGTGTAGGCCTAATTCTATTTGTAATGGGCGGCATCTCTAGTTTAAAAGAACACTTTGTCGTATGTCCATCAGAATGATCAGAAATAGGCAAAGGCCTAGTTATGTTGTTATATCGTTCTATATTTCTAAGAATGCGATAATCTTAGGCCTAGCTACCTTCTAAATTGCTGGCCGCGTTGGACGAATATATAAGTTGGATTTACAAAAAGAATTCTTGCTGTAATTATGCCTATAATTTATGCCTGTATAGAAGTGAGATTGATCAATTATTAGGACCTTATCGTTAAAATACACATGCAGTCCTACTAAAATCGGTGTAGCCTATTACTTCAACTTTGCGTTGTTTATTTTATATGAGAAAGATTTATGTTCAAGTATGAAATCGGTGATTACAACGTCTTTGTTGAATGTTTCATACTGCAAAATTTTGGCTTCGCTCTTCTCCGCTCTATCCTACTTAACCATTTTCACATCCTTCGCTACCTGTGGTGGCACTACCACAGGTCACGGCATAGCAGGTCATTTGGCAAAGTACTGCCTAATATTTACTCTTGACCGGCCTATAATTATGACCTGCCAAAATTTATTTGAAATTTTAATGCCTTCTTATTTTTTCGACCT
The DNA here is from genome assembly GCA_949752735.1 of Lumbricus terrestris. NCBI lineage: Eukaryota > Metazoa > Annelida > Clitellata > Crassiclitellata > Lumbricidae > Lumbricus > Lumbricus terrestris. Next base: position 59,960,753 of record OX457042.1, on the reverse strand, counting down.
GCTGAATAACACATACGACCTTGACGCGACCTGCTGAAATCGTGTGGCTAGCGACGACACAGTTCACCACCTCCCTCCCTCCCTCCTTCCCTCCTTCCCTCCCTCCCTCCCTCTCTATAAGGTCACTCCATACAATAGAAGAAACAAATAATAGAAACATTTATGCAAAGCCATAGCCTGCAACATTCTCACAGTAAAACTTCTGTTAACAAAGGCGTCAACTCTAGGTAGGGTTAAATCTCCAGGCCACAAGATTTAACCCTACCTAGAGTTGACGCCTTTGTTAACAGAAGTTTTACTGTGAGAATGTTGCAGGCTATGGCTTTGCATAAATGTTTCTATTATTTGTTTCTTCTATAAACTATTTAGGCCTAGCCTGCTGTTCGCATTGTAATGAAGAATGGGCCTATTTATACTTACTTAGTCTACATAAGCCTGTGCTATAGCTGAAGTAGGCGAGAAGTTAGATGAGAAATGAAAATATTGCTGATATATTTCTGATAATTTTTCTACGCTGTACGCATTTTTCTCAGAATTGTAATTTGGACGGTCGAACCAAATTTTTACTCATAACTTTGGACAGAAACATGGCAGAGCAATATAGGATCTGTGTCATTTTAAAGCAGAGACTTTATTTTTTTAGAAGATAATGACACTCATTTTGTACAAATCCGACTTACGCCTGGTTTTGGTCAGATGGATCACATAATTATGACATTAAAACACAGCAAGATTTCTCTAGCGCCCTTAAATTTCACAGAGAACCGTTTTATGAGACGCGCGGTCATAGCAATCTCACGCAGTCTGTTCCATAGATTCGCAGCTGATGTAGGTCTAAAACTTCGGTGTCATGCGATCGGTGAAGCCAACCGAGAAAGTCCATCGTTTTGACCTGTTAGTAGGCCTATTCGGCATCCAGCAAGAAACATTTCTGACTGTCTCACAAAGTTGAGGTTAGGTCGACTTATTGGAATCCTTGATGTAATTGAATGGTAACAATTAAGGATATTGGTCTGATTGAGCAGGAGCCTAAGAGCAATGGTATTGCTCAGCCAAAGCGAAATTCCCGACCAACATATCCATCCATACATGTATCTATTGGCAGCGTTTAGTCAAGGCTTCTCCAGTGAACACTATAAATTCCGATATTCAGATAAATTGTAGGCCTATTGGACATTTTGACATGGAAGATTTCAAAAGGTTTTATGTCGAACTCTCTTCTAAGAACTAGCGTGTAATGTCAATTTATTTTAATCCAACTTGATTATTTTCCAGACAAAATAATTATTCGAGTATGCTTTTATGATACAGTCTCTGAAACTTGCAGCATTTATAATAATTATGTGCAATAGAAAGCCCACACTGTTCTGCAACAATTTATGACTACTAAAATATTTAACCTTTCGTGACTACGAACAAAGATATTAGAGTTAAAACTCTAATATCTTTGCTACGAAGATATAAACTTATGACCTCATACGCATTGATTTTCTTTTGTTCGTTTTGCTTTTATTAGTAATAATTTTTATATAATCAACGAACGACTGACTGGCACCTCTTACCCACACACAAGCTCCTTGTTAGTGCATAGGCCTAGATCACAAAAAACGACGTCATTAATATCGGAGACATAAAATTATAAGTACTGCGAGTCCGACTACGGGGTATTCAAAACTTTCAAATATATCCTCGGCAAATTAATAACAGTTAATCATTTGATAATATACTTAAAAAACTTCATTTCCAGAGTTATGAAAAATAAAACAATTTGCGAAAAAAGATTACTATTTTTATTTCAATGCAATTTTTGGCTGTCTCAATGTACCAGGTTGCGGATTGCCAAACTGTTTTTGCTCATTAAACGTATATACACCACGGCAAAGGATGGAATAGTCTCCCAATTTCCATTCGTCCGTGTGCATCTGTTGCGTAGTTTAAATCTAAATTAAAAACTCATTTATTCTCATTGCATTATGATTAGATCTGTAATTAAGCGCGCTCTTGTGCAAGACTTTTTTGGTTAAAGCGCATTATAAATGCCTAATTGTATTGTATTGTATTATAAGTTGATAACTGTGCTGCTTCACTATAATACCACAGTATAAATGGTGTCACGACAGTTGGTCTACAGACAATAATATGTCTAAAGACAAGTGGTCTCCAGACAATTTGTCTAACGACAACTGCTCTACAGACAACTCGTCCAGCGCTTGAGAAGCTGGATGAAAGCTTTTTACAGGTGAAATGGAGGTTGGATTGATGAAAAAACGCAAGACAAATAAAATCTGGATGAAGGTTCTTTTACAGGTGAAATAGAAGCTGGGTTGACGGAAATAACGCATGAGAAGTAAAAGCTGGATGAAGGTATTTCTAGATTTGAAATAAAAGCTGGATTGGTGAAAACGTTTAAGTAATGGAAGCTGGATGAGGATATTTTTATATCTGGAACAGATGTTGGATTGATGAAAATAACGACTGAGAAATATAAGGTATTTTTAGATCTGAAGTAGAAGCTGGATGCATGTTGAAATACATGAATGAAAATCAATCCATCTTCCATTCAAGCTAGGAAATCATTTAACTTTTTCATAAATCCAGCTTCTATTTCATCAATACGAGTCGTCTGTAGACCGGCTGTCGTTAGACCAATTGTCTGTAGACGAGTTGTCGTTAGACGAGTTGTCTGTAGACCGATTGTCGTATAATCGTATAAAACTATAAATTAATTATTTATACTGTGATAATACTATGGAGTGAAATTAATATTAAATCTTGTGATGTTCGCACTGAAGAAAATAATTCGCAAGACTTTTCTACAAATGATTAAAATCAGCAGTAACCTGCAGAAGAATCACAGAGAAATCGTATGTGAAGCACAAGCTTAGAAAATCCATAATCGTATGTTATGTCGGAAAGAATTTCTTCCAGTGGTTCATTTGGAAAGTCCTCAGGAAATCCAGCACAAGAAAGCACGAATAATTTCCAGAAGCGTCACAAATCATTTGTGCCGAAAGACACAAAGGAAACTGTTAAATACCGCTCAGAAGGAAAAACATACGACTGTGATCTATGTAAGAAAGTATTTCAGTCCCCTTATTACCTAAACAGACACTCGAGACTCCATATTGAAGGGAAAGCAAATTTTCGCCAGAAAACATTCTCGTGCAGTTCAGGTCTCAGAAATCATGAGAAAACTGACTCTAGTGATAAGCCATTTCTGTGTCAGGTTTGCCCAAAAATATTTGCAAGACCATCCGAACTACTAATTCATGTTAGAATTCATACTGGAGAGAAGCCACACCAATGCAAGCTATGCTCAAAGGCATTTACACGCAAATTTGGTCTCAAGACACATTTGAGAATACACACGGGAGAGAAACCATACCAATGTCAGATATGTAAACAGAGTTATTCCCAATCTTATAATCTACGAAGTCATATAATTAAAATGCATGATCGAGAGAATGCATTCGAATGCCACATATGTCAACAGATATTTTTCAGCCATTGGAGTGTGAAAACCCATCTTAGGATACACTCGGACGAGAAACCATATCAATGTCAACAATGCCAGAAATCATTCAAACAATCGTCCAATCTGCAGGTTCACAAGAGAACCCATACTGGGGAGAAAGCATACCAGTGTGAGGTGTGTCAAAAGAAATTTGGTCAGTTTGGTAATCTAAAGAGTCATTTGAGAATGCATACCGGGGAGAAACCATATCAGTGTGAAGTTTGTCAAAAAGCATTTAGGGAACGTGGCTGTCTTCACATTCATCGTAGAATACACACTGGAGAGAGGCCATACCAATGTCCGATATGTGAACGGAGATATTCTCAGTCTTATTACCTAAGATATCACAGTAGAATCCACACTGAGCATAAACCATATCAATGCCACTTATGCCAGAAGATGTTCCGATTAGCGTACAAACTAAAGAGTCACATGATGATTCATACTGGTGAGAAACCATTTCAGTGTGAGACGTGTAAGAAAGTGTTTACTTATTCTTTCACTTTACGAAGTCATGCCAGAGTCCATACCGGAGAGAAGCCTTATCTCTGCCAGGTGTGTCATAAAAGGTTTTTCTCATCATCTAATTTACAGGCCCATGTTCGGATCCATACTGGAGAAAAAAAATACCAATGCCGGTTTTGCCAAAAGACATTCACACAAAATAATGGCATGCAGTATCACGAAAGAACCCATACAGGAGAGAAGCAATTTCTATGCCAGGTGTGTCATAAAGCACTTTCTTCTTCATCCAGCCTAGAGCAGCATCTCAGAATCCACACCGGCGAGAAACCCTTTATGTGCCAGTTATGCCGTAAAACATTTTCTAACAGTGGTGGTTTCAGATATCACATGCAGCGCCATACACAACTGAAACAATACAAATGTCTGCAATGCCCCAAAGAGTATATAAACCATCCTGAATTGAAGAGACACATTAGAACCCATACAGGAGATAAGGTTCACCAATGCCATCTATGTGACTTTAAAGCATATAGTAAGAGTGAACTACACAGACACATAAGAACACATACTGGAGAGAAACCATATATTTGTCAATTATGTCAGAAATCATTTGTGTGCATGAACGGTCTCAAAACACACGAAAGTACCCACTTCAGTGAAAAACCATACCATTGCCAAGCATGTCCGAAAACATTCGTATGCATTTCTGCCCTGAGATGTCACGAAAAGACCCATCTGGGACAGAGACCGTTCCTATGTCACATTTGCCAAAAAACATTTACCACATCGTCAGCGCAACAAATTCATATCAGACTCCATACTGGAGAGAAACCATATCAATGCCAGATATGTTCGAAAGCATTTACACGCATGTCTGATCTGAGGACTCATATGAGAAAACACACTGGAGAAAAGCCATTCCAATGTGAGACATGTAAACACAGATTCACGCAGTCTTCTCATCTACGATGTCATATTAGAATCCATACTGGAGAGAAACCATTCCAATGTCAAACATGTAAAAGAAGATTTTCCGCAGCCTCTGCTCTACGAGGTCATCTGAAAATTCATTCTGGAGAGAAGCCATACCATTGTGAGTTTTGCTCAAAGGCATTCCCACATCTCTTTACTCTGAAGTGTCATTTGACTACACATACTGGAGAGAAACCATACCTGTGTCAGCAATGTCCTAAAGCTTTCGCTCTCAGCAGAGATTTTAAGATACACAGTCGAATTCATACCGGGGAAAGACTGTTCCAATGCAATGCGTGTGAAAAATGGTTTTCCAAATCTGTCAGTTTGGGATATCATGTTAAAATCCACTGTGGAGAAAAAGCTTACCAATGCGAGGTATGTGAGAAAAGATTTGTCCGACATGATTCTCTGAAATACCATGCAAGTATTCGTACTGGACAGAAACCGTACCAATGCTAGCTTTGTGAGCATAAAACTAACAGAAAAGATACTCTAACGAGACACATGAGAACACACTATTGAAGGTGAGAAACAATACATATGGCAGGTATGTCAGAAGGGTCATAAGGCATTCTCATGAACTTCAACTTTGAAAGCACTTTCACTCCGTAGAGGTGTGTGTAACACTTGTAAAAATAACATCTCCAAATAAAGCCATTTGCATAGCAGTCATGCAAGGGTATGAAATTGCAGTGGTATAAATTGGTATAATTTTATACCTATGGCTGACTCAGGGCAAACTAAACTGACAGCTTTTCTTCTTTTGTGTACAAGATTCTTTTGCATTTCTGCAAAGGTTGCAGCTGCTCTGCAACATTTGTTCATTTTCCAGTATACAAACCTTGGCTCAACGCATAAATTATGTGAGTAAACCTAACAAATATTTTCCAAATGCGGTAATTTTAAACTCACATTTGGCTCCATGCTCGAGAGTAGGCCTGTAACCCTATTTGTAACAGTTTTGCCTGAAACTGTTCTTACAGTTTTTGGCTGTCAAAACTGATAAAATATCTCGTACAGAAATGAAGTCATAACTATTTCTAAATAAAGTTTGCCAGATTTCCTGTCTGTAGTATTTTAAAGTTCCATATTTGTTATGTACAAAATTTATGTACATCATAAGCATCTGCGGAGGAGCGACACATACTGAAGAAATGGAAAGTGAAAGACATTATTATGCACTTCCAAGAGAGTACAAGAAAACGTTAATGCCAGGCAAAAGACAGCAAAGAAGGCTTAAAGGGATGTAACTATCTGCAGACAACTTGGCCATCAATGTTTCAATGAATCGTACAATGCCAATCTTCCTACAAAAAATCACACAATCAATGTACCGTAAGGATCGTAATTATATAAGGCGGAGAATGTCATTTGAGTGCATTATTCTATGTTGTGGGTGAAAAGTTATAGGCTTACTAATGGGAATTATATGGAGACTGAGTAATTAATTATTAGTCATGTTTTTGGTATGAGAAAGAATTGCTTGTCAAGTTATCTTGCAGCCACAGACATACTCTTCTCCAAAAAATTATGTTTTAAGGCACTTAAAAGAATTATCAGTTGGTAAGAGTTGACCTTTATATGTATGGAACAGAAAAATATTGAATTTGTTTTGGCCAACCAACCAAACTGAACGTCAAAAGAAAAAGTGACCAGAAAGTTTTGGAATTCAGTTCTATAGTTGGCGTAGGTTTCCTCTGTATCAATTTCTTTTCTGTTACTCATCAAACGTTTCATCCGGTTTTGCGAAATCATCAGTTTTAGTTGTAGGCCTATATAATTATAGTTCAAAGTCATTTTTATTTAGACCTAGGTTTAAGGTTTTTTGTTTTAATTTTGCATTGATTAAGTATCAGTGTAAAGTGGATGTTGTTACCATTACTAAAAAACTTGAAGAATGTTTCCAAAGAAATATTCTTAGTTTTGTGAAATCATCAGTTGTGTTGGAAATTTATGGTTTTTCACGGGAAAATGTTAGTTCCAGAAGGACAATCTGTGTTGCAATAAAATATTGAGTGTTATCGGAGAACTCTACAACGTCAATTGAACAAGAGAATTTTATCTGAATATCAGAAAGAATACTTTGATCACTTAACACAAATTTTAGCGTTTAATCCTATATGAAATATCTTAGGAATTTCATATTATAGCTATAGGCCTACACCGTAGTCTAGTGTAGTTGGAATGTCGTTCTCTGTGCATTCATTAATTAACAATACGGAAGCTTGGACCAGAACCTTCGGTGTTATTTTTCAGTTGAACTTGAACCAACACAAGCACATTCAAATACTAAATCTGTCAGTCATACAGTCTTAATTGGCCTGAGTCTGTCTTAGCCATTCAGTGACTTCGCAAACTGTGTGAAGACTTTTTTTCGCTTGAATGTCGCATTAACTGCGATTCAGTCAGAAATCCTTTGCTAAAAGATCCCTGCCCCATCAGACCATCCAACCTGATCCCACTCAGAATCAGGGGCTTCTATCCCCCCTAAGCAGCCGGGCGCAATCTACTTTATTCCCCCCCTTTTCTGGACCGCCCTTCCTCTATGTATGCAATGTAATGCAATCTAGCGCATGCCCTCCTCTAGTGTGGGAATGAAGGTTTGTTTGGAGAGGGACAAACGGGCATCCAGCAGACGATCGCCGAAGCATGTGTAGCGCCGGGAAGGGACCTGGTATGGGGAGGGAATGTGCCCCTCCCCATAAGAAATTTTTGCGATTTCCGCATTGCAATTCCAGCATTTTAAGCTCTCCTCTTAGAAAAAATTACTCTGCTATTTCATTGGAGGAATTGCTGCCAAAATTGGGCAACCATATGTTTTGCGCCTCTGATCAGTGTGCGCTCGAGAGGCGTTACATAAATTTTTAGAGCACAATGCAATACAATAAAATACAATGTAGGTCCTACATTGTAAGCCCACGTAATAATGATGTTGTTTACTAAGTGTTCAAGGACCAAATTTGACTGTCTGAAATTTGAAAGATAGCTTTGGAGAGAAGCCATTTAGTTGTGCAAAATAGTATTTGTATTAACATTATTTTTTCAATTATAATATGATTGTATTATTTATTAAAATAGTAAAAACATAATTATAATCATGTAATAGGAATTTTTATAGTATAATATAGCTGCTATAGCAGTTCATGTAATTCAAAAATGCAGATAGTAGTCTAACTAAAAACTCAAAGTGTATAAAGTGTATACATTTTGCTAAAAACTATATTAGGCCTACCATTTTTCCCAAATTTATATGGAGGGAAAGTATTTTCTGGGGAATCTTCCTTTACTATCTTCCTTTAGTGATGCCTAGATTGAACGCTGCCCTGCATGTCCGACCTTCCCCCCCAACCGACGTGAATTTTGGCTGTCTTCTGATTCCCCCCCCCTATTTTTCACTGGGCGCAAGCTGCGCCCGCCATGTATAGGGATAGAAGCCCCTGCTCAGAATCAGATCATCTTTCACGCAGTTCCAAACTCAACTTTGCCGGAAACGTCCAGCGTAAGACCGAATATACTGAGTCCCAGGGGATCCTCCTGATGGGTCCTTTTCACCGATCGGGCGCTCGATTGTCTCTGGACACAGTTCTGAAACGAAACTGTGAGCACATTGAAGGTATTAGAAATAATTACTACAATGTATCTTCATAACCTAATACTTCGCCCCTATCTATCACTTCGTTGCGGTCTCTTTAGAACTACGCCACTGGTTGGACTCTGCCAGTGCTAATCCCAAGCTTAGATAAAGGAGGAGGGCGACACTAATCATCTTTCAATCAACCAATCAATCAGAATTTACATAGCGCCATTCAAGGTAGCTACTCAGAGGCGCTCCCGGCCGAGATCAAGCGAAAAAAAAACTTCAACAGTAACTGTTTGCGAAATTGAGAACAGCATGGAAGGTGTCGCACAGTCTAGGGAAGCCCATTCCAGGTTGTTGGACCAACCACAGAGAACGCACGTCTCTGCATTGTTGCAGGTCGAGTAAAAGGAACCATTAAGTCACCAAATCTCTCCTCTAATCCTGTCTTTTCTCTTGGGTACCCTCGTACTGAAGGCTGAAAGCTTTATTCAAAGTTCTTGCTGAGAGATTCCTATTAGGCCTACTCTTGCTCTGATCGAAATGACGTATGAATTTGCGCCCTACAGAGCAAAGGCAATGTGGAAGAGAAGCAGATGGCGTTTCCTCGTTGGACTGCTACCGAGATTCTCTGGAAAAGGTAGCTTGTCTCGAGTCTGTCTTGTGTCGCCTCGGTCAGCCTCCGTCCCAAGTCTAGCACAAAATCAAGTCCTTCTGAACTCCAGGAACCGCTGGATTCCAATAATAATAATAATAATAATAATAATAATAATAATAATAATAATAATAATAATAATAATAATAATTATTATTATTATTATTATTATTATTATTATTATTATTATTATATATTTTTTACCCGAGGTACCTAGGATCCCTCCTGATTTCAAAAATTATGCTTGGAGCTGTTTTTGAGTATTTAGAAAATCAGACCTAGTCCTCCGCAACATTAGTTATTATTATTATATATAAAATAATAATAATAATAATAGTTACAATAATTATAGTAATAGGATAATTATAATGATGATAATAATTATAATAATAATTAATAATTGGTGTCAGAATCTCTTAGGCCTAAGTAACTGTAGCAATTACAAGCTGTCATCTCAATTCTCAGTAAACTTACTCTTGATTTCAGTGCTGAGATGGTTGAAGACAACAATAAATGCCCTCCTCATTGTTTCAATTTTTAATTTCCTCACTGTAACATTTAACATTTGGTAGACTCGTAAGCTGCTCATTATTGATAAACAGTGGCCAACATTTATAATGATATTTCTATGGCAATGACGAATAAATTTAGAAAGTTAGAGTGATCGATTACCGCCTAAACATTAAATCGTTGTCGAGTAATTAATCTCTTCACAGAGAACTCGACTCGCTAGACTCTTTTGAAGCTACGTTCTTCTTTAGGTTCTCTTCCCTTCGGCAGGTTCCAACCTCCAATGACGCCACTCCTCTCTGTGCTGTGCATTTTCCTTCAGTTTGCTGTATCCGTTGGCCATCATCCATCCCAGCATCATCTGCCGTGGTCTTCCTCTATCTCTCTTACGTTAGGGCCTACATTTTACTTAATCAGACACCATGTTGTAACGATGTCCTTGGCCTTTGTTCATAATTATCATAGCAGATGAACCGCGTGGCAGGTTTAAATAATTAATTTTTTACGGCGCTTAAGAACAGTTAGCGGTCACGATATTTAACCACTCAAATTAACACAGACTCTTTGTGATCTTCGTGAAATGCGGGTTCAATTTTCTAACTTAACTAAAAGCAAACGGTTCTTGTCCCAATTAAACAACGGCTTTATATTTTTAAATAGGATATATTATTCATAATATAACTTATATGCACTAAGTATAGGCCTAACGTTTTTCTCATGGGATTTTTGTTCTGTAAACGAAATGCGAGTTAAATTTCGACTCAGAGGTGACGGACATAATATCTCCGTAAAAACAGAGCTGTTGATTTAGGCTAGGCTACTTCGCCGTACCACAATCTGTCTTTCCAATGGAGCCTAATTCCTTCTGTTACCGGTACTTGGTTTGTTGGAGGAAGAATTCGATTCCATTTAAGATCGGAATGCAAGACAATCACTCTACCATTATTAGAGTCAGCCACAAACACTCGATCGTCTGAATCGATTGAGAGATATTCAGGATCATTCAGCTCTTGTGTTTCATATGAGGGAATAAAGCGACGGATGACCATCTGTCCATCGCTGCTCAATTCACTTATGCTCCATCTCTTTGCATTCTCTCTCCAACGAGACCTCTCTTCCTTTTCTGTCCATTCGTGAATGATGATTAAATTCCCGATGGATGTTTCCACTGCATGACGAGGATTCCCCATGTCTCTCGGTAACTTAATCGATCGAATAAGTTTTGCGTCTGATCCGTAGATCCAAAGAATGGGAAATGACCAACTGACCACCAGCAGCTGACCATTACTAGACAATGAGAGAGTACGTGGCATATAATCAGTTGAAAGCCATTTGATGATATTCAGTATGTCATCTCTTGTTCTTGTAATCTTCCAGACGCAATTCCTTCCACGGTCAGAGACGTAGAGACATTTCTCCTTCTCACTGGATCCAATGTCAACAGGATATCCAATCTCTTCTATTTTTATTTTCTTCTGAAGACGAAATGGATTTCGATCCTCAAAGACAAGTATAACTGTTGGATATAATTGACAGATGACGTAGAACTCATTTCGCAGTTTAGTCACTCCACGCACATATTCATCTCCTGGAATCCCGATTCTATGAGTAAGGTTGATGGAAATTGTACACACTACCAAAGTAAATACGAAACGATTTGTTAAAAAAATAATTGACTGCTGATACGATAATATTTTAGTTTAATTTATTGCCTAATTAATTGTCTGTGAGAAAGTCAACAGGAAATCACCTCACTCATTTGTATGTATGTATGTATGTATGTATGTATGTATGTATGTATGTATGTATGTATGTATGTATGTATGTATGTATGTATGTATGTATGTATGTATGTATGTATGTATGTATGTATGTATGTATGTATGTATGTATGTATTTATTCATGTACTGTATGTATATATTTATGTATGTATGACATTGTATGTATGTATGCATGTATGCATGACATTGTATGTATGTATGTGCACTTTTTATAGCGCCCCTTCCAGATTACTACTCAGAAGCGCTTCCGACTAGAGCGCGGAAACTGAATCGCAGTTTCACGCCGAAGCGCATGAGAAATAATTGCGAGTGAAGGACTTGCTCAAGGTCCTTACGCGGCGACTTGAGATGGATTCGAACCTGCAACCATTCGGCTATTTCAAATTAAGTCCGCTCTGCTCGTTCCTGTACCAGGTCAAAATCCGGGTGGTCAATCCGAGGAGGCAGTCGATCACGATGATCGTACTGCGGTGGAACTTGAGTAGAATGATAAGTAAGAAATCCATACCCCTATCACGGTATAGAAAATGTCCTATATAAATGTAATAAAAAAATAATAGAGAAGTGTATTGAGATAACGGGACAACGATGATAAAAGATAGGGGAACAAAGTAAGCAAATCTTGTCCCCGGATGGTACAAAAAAAACCGCCAATGGAACTGAGTTCAGCAGAGCATTCATCATTATCGTCAATGAATGCTTCTGATTCATCACAGCAAGAAGCATAAAACAAATTTAATAGCGTATAACAAATTTAATAGCGTGTAACAAATTTAATAGCGTGCAACAAATTTACTAGCGTAAAACAAATTTAGTTGCATAAAACAAATTTAATAGCGAATAACAAATTTAAAAGCGTGTAACAAATTTAATAGCGTATAACAAATTTACTAGCGTAAAACAAATTTAGTAGCATAAAACAAATTTAATAGCGTATAACAAATTTAATAGCGTAGGCTATAAAAAATTTACTAGCGTGTAACAAATTTAATAGCGTGTAACAAATTTACTAGCGTAAAACAAATTTAGTTGCATAAAACAAATTTAATAGCGAATAACAAATTTAGTAGCGTAAAACAAATTTATTTGCAGAAAACAAATTTAATAGCGTATAACAAATTTAGTAGCGTAAAACAAATTTAGTTGCAGAAAACAAATTTAATAGCGTATAACAAATTCAGTAGCGCAAAACAAATTCAGTTGCATAAAACACATTTGATAAACATGGACTGCCAAAGAATGACCATTAATTGTTTATCCGTAATCTTTCTGTTATACTCTGATGTTCTATCTTTGGCACAATACATTGATTATTTTATTCATTCATTCATTTCAAGAATTTATATAGAGCCTCTACATGAAGTCCACTCAGAGGCGCCCCCAGTCCAAACACGGTGAAACAAACAAGTTTTAAGGAGTCTGTAAAACACTGATGAGTCAACCCTAGGTAGCAGGCGCATCTCCAATGAGAGGCAATTCCAGACAGATGGACCTACAACTGAGAAAGCACGACGCTGATAAGCTTCCCGCTAGAGGCAGAGTGAAGGACTCTGCGAGTCAGGACATCGGATACTGAACAGCAGAGTTTACATAGATAGGTCGGAGCATAGGTAACGAAACAATGTCAAACCAGTGAAGCAATTCTGTATTCGACGCGCTGTAAGATAGGGAGCCAGTATAGAGTATCATGTTTGTAAAATGAAACCGAGGCATATTTAGGGATTCGCCCAATTAACCGGGCTGCAGACCGAAGAACACGGTCTAGTCGGGATATCAATAATTATAGAGGCAAACCTACATGTACCAGAATTGAGCAGCAGTAGCCCAAGCGACTGGTGACAAAAGCATGGACAAGGGTAGCAGCAGCATCCTGCGATAAGGAGCGAGAGATGACTATAGGCCTACGTTTCAAACTTCTGTATGATGAGTGTTATCCGTTTTAATTTGCTTTTGTTCGTTCTATTCACACACAATGACGTTGTGACATAGGCCTATTGCTGGCTTTTGATTTCGTCATTAAGCTGAGCCGCACGTGTAATCATTTTACGTATTAACCCTCGGAGGCTAACCTGAGGTGGTTTTCCACCTCAGTAATCGTAATCGTAATGTCGAGACTTCTACAGCGCCCACAAAAGCCAAGTCGCGGGAACCAGCTTATTCACAGGCGCTCAATCAAAACAAAATCGACAAGCAGCGGGTCAAGTCCGGAGAGTCAGGCAGGCAGATAGATGGACGGCTAAGGTGGGTGATGTTTAGAATTGAAATGACGAGGGATGTGATGAGAAGAGGAGGAATCAGGATAGGATTTGTGAAAGAGCAATGTTTTCAGTTTTGAGTGAAAGACCTGTGGGGAGATAGCGAGAGGTGGAGTTTTGGTGTCAGTATTTGCCCTGAATTTTTTACTGCTTTGAAATTATGCCATGCGCTTTTGTGTATCTGTTCATATATGATTTTTGCTTATTTCCACGTTTTTAAAAATATTTTTATATTGAATGCATGGTCACGTGACTGATTGACCATTGTAATTAATAACGTTTTTGTGTTGAAGAGGTTTCGCTGGTTATCTGCAGCCAATGCCACTACACTGATATCAGAATTGATACCAATTGACTGAAAATGATGATAGTGATGATGATAATGCAGACTTTGTTGATTGTAATGATGTCTCGTAGCTAGATAGACTAGTGTTGAAATCGATGATGTCATAGGCCTAGAGTATGTATTGCAATTTTTCTGCGGAAAGCATGCAACAAAGCGTTCCTTGTGTATTATAGATGACCGTAGACTCGATGATTATGCTAATATTTTAACTTAGTTAGGTTTCATAGTTTGTCAATTCCATGCTGAACTTGAATTAAGTGTCATTATTGATCAAACATGGTCTAATTTTATATCATAAGCCTGAAATGGTGTGGGGTGAAAAATATACCCCAAGTTATTCAATATGTGATTTTTTATAGGTTAGCCTCCTAGGGTTAAATTTCAAAAATCATGATGAGTGAGTTAACGAGAGCAGTACTCACCAACGATTTTCTTGAATTGATTCCTATCGATGCTAATCATCTTTGAAATGGATGGTTGAATATCTTCAAAGAAAACATCTCTCAGCTCATTCGATTTGTACAGATTCTGAATATTTTCAAGAGCTGTTTGTGAACGACACCAGATCCAAACAACCACAGTCTGTCTCTTCAGTTGAGGGTCCAGGATTTCTAGGCCTTCTTCCATCAGTTGATGAATGACTTTAACAGATTGATGTGATCCAGGTTTAGTTCTGTCTCTGAGGTCACTTAGTCTTTTATGAAGCAGCTCAATGGATTCTGCATCGGTTGTTCCAGAATGTCTAACTTCGATTTTTATGACAACTAAAATCAGAAAAAACACAACATTTTGCATGATTTAGTTTGCGTATTTTATATAAGTTATCTAGTTTTACAAACTGAATTAATATTGAGCACATTGTTGTGCTTAGTATAGTTTGTGCATTGTAGGCCTACAATAAATCTGCAGTTTGCTGAATGACCAATTATTGGTTACAAACTGAATGGATATTCCTTTAGCTTGCACATACGACGCTATTTTGAAATTGAACCCTATTAAAAAAATTTAAACCCAAAGAAATAAGCTCAGCATCATTAGTCCATATAAATTTCATAAATCATATATTAGCCATGATCGTTACAGCACAAGTGCGTTTTCAGATAAACGGGATATCATTTAACTAAGACATCATACGCCACAGTGTGCGAATTATGCGAGACAGCACTGTTATGCTAAGTGAACAAAAACCTTTCTCGAACTATTCTTCTGGACAACCCTTCTGACTAGACACGATATCCAACTGCATCTTGAATAGAACCAAACACTTTGAGTCACGAAATAATGTTGATTCTCTGCGACATATTATGTTTATCAAAATATTAAGAGGCGATGGTGTGGTCAGTGGCGTTGTATGGAAGTGAGGCATGGACTCTGAAGGCGGCGGATAGAAGGAGATTGACGGCATTTGAGATGATGACGTATAGAAGAATGATGCAGGTCGATTGGAGGGAACACAGAACAAATGCCTCGATTTTGGCGGAGCTGCGGCCGAAACAGAGACTGCTAGAGAGGGTGCAAAAAAAGGAAACTGCGATACTTCGGACACCTGATGAGGGCAGACAACATATCGACACTGCTAATACAAGGACGATTTGAGGGTACCAGAGCACGTGGAAGACCAAGAAGGCGTTGGATGGACGATGTCTGTGACTGGACCGGATTACCACCTGTGGACTGTGTCAGACGGGCGCAGGACAGAGAGGAATGGAGGAAGCTGCTGTCGTTGTCTCTGGTCTCCGACCCTCAGAAATGAGGATGGACAGCATCATCATCATCAATATTAAGAACATTGCCAATAATCAGCCTTTGAATTAAGCTTGTAAAATTATTATGAACCTCCTCCATTTTCGACGACCTTTGCCACCGTCGTCTGATTGGTTTGTCGAAGACAATTTACAAAATCTGAACACTTTCTCTCCTCGAAGGATCTCACAACCTTCAGAAGTTCTTTATTCCTATCTCGGTTTGAATGTTGTCGTTGGATGAGCTGACGTTGTTCTTCCGTTATGCAGTTGAGAGCAAACAGTGAAGCGGTGAATTCGTCATTTGGCTGAATATTTAGTATAAGAAAATCCTTGTTGTTTCTACAAATTGATAAATGTTTCTTGTTTCTTTCGTACACAACTGGAAAGACCAAAATATCACAATATATTAACAATAACAACGTAGATACTGCAGGCCTATGTCATTTTACAACATAGGTCTATCTTTGGCTTGAAATTTTTTTCAGGTGTAGGCCTATGCAAATATATCAGTTCCAATCTGCAATCGAAGAACCGCCCACCAAAAGGCAGATCATTAGTTTGAAACTTTTCACATCGTGGACACGCCCAAGACAAGAACTGTTTGTTCACTATCACGCACACCCCATTGGACCAGCTGTAATGGTTTAAATTCCGTTTATTAAATGGCTATTACCGTTCCTCAACCCTCGTTCTTCTGAGTCCTCTTGTTCCTTTATCCTCCAAGATCCACCCATACACGCACACTTATAGCGCTATTACACCAGCCAATCATTTACATGATGGTTGTGTGGAGGTTCCTTATCCAAAGATGCACCTCACAGCGAATAAAATAAAATCTCTTGATTTTCAAGTTGGCTATCAAGCATACAAACGCTAATAATTACTACTTAATGGAATCGTGGCAAAATACAACTTCACTTCAGTCGAGATTCAAGACTAGAATGTGTTCATCTGCATCTATAACTGTACCAGCATTATTTTTTGAGTGGTTGTGGTTACGGTTATGCCTAAACGTGTTTCGAATTATTTGCATATTTTTATGGATCTAATAATTATATTCGAGGTTCGTCAATCACCAAGTGTCCTGCGTTTAATGTCGGTCTTCCTCTAAAGATGCTCAGCTACTCAACCTTCTAACAATAATGACGCATTGATTATGGTAGAGCAATATTTGTGACGAATATCAATCAATCAATCAATAAATCAATCAATCATTCGAAATGTTGTAACTAAATGAAACAAGGTTAACAAATTATTGCAATATCAACATATCATTGTTACAAGAGGGGCTCTACAGGGATAAGAAAATCCCGCAAGCAAGGACACCAAAATAGTGGCCTTAACTCAACATTAGGATACACAATTGCACATGCATTATAGGCAGTCAGTAAAGAAAAAAGAAAGATAAAGCAAAACGAAACTTGTCCTACATAAAATAAAATTATGGAACAAGGAAAAGGAAACTGTAATAAAGCTCAACCACGGGTCTAGAAGTTCGGGGGGAACGAACGAGTGGTCGATAGACAATCGCCGAGGCGCGACATTTTGGGCGGACGCACGAATTGCCTATGAAATTTTCCATTTTTATCGACCAAAATTTCTGACGACCTTTTTCTTAGTCATTTGCTCGACCGAAATGTCATGAAAACATATAATTTTCCCTTAAAAAAGCTGATGACCATTTTTTGAGTCATTTTATGACCATTTTTTTAGTCATTTCATATTCTAGTAAGTAAGTAAGTAAGTATTTTCTCTATTAGGCTACTCCACTTGCAAACGCACAATGGAACACAGAACATCATTTTAATACATCGAAGTAATAATAGGTAATAAAAATGTGTAAATTAAAATCACAGGTAAATATAATATAATTACTAAACTATTATCGTCAAACAAGTTAACTATAATCATTCTCGTGATAAATCCCTTTCCAATCAACGATTACAAATCACATCGTGGTATCTCTATATTACGTGATCGGGGCCTAAGTGAGTAATCAGTTACACGTTCAGGTGGAAGAAGATAATGAAGGACATGCCCGGGGTCACAGAGGATAGAAAAAAAGAGGGATAGGCTACATCTGCGTTAGGACATAACATGTCAAAAGTAGGAGTGTTAGAGGGCAAAAAACCCTGTCTTATCAACTTTCTAATAATAGATGTCTAATTCTTTATAGTCTGTGGCCCAACTTCTTGCAATATTACCAGAATTAACCAATTGACCACTGTGAAAATTTACGATGCTATTTTTAAAAATATCTTTTCCTAAATATTGGGGGAGGGACATGAAAATGGACGGTCCTCCCACTACAAACATTAGGGGACCTCCTTCTGATCCCCCCTCTAAGTCTCCACCCATGAATTTAATAGAGAAAAGACGTGTGATTGTGCGAGCATAAGTTTTTTGATATGATCTAGATTCTAGAGTTTCTTGTGAAATGCGAATGGAGCTGAGATGAGTAAAAAAAGTAATTTTGAAACTAGAGGGCAGGAGGTCTCGGTCAAATCGATACATAGGTGCAAATTCACCCATTTGGAAAGATCCAATCTGGTCAATTTTTTAATATCTTAAGGGCATTGAAGATGCGACAATGTGAGAGCCATGTGGAATCTTTGTGGAGCTCCTGCAACAAGGCGAACAGATCTCGTTTGCAAAAATCTTTTAAAATAATAATGTAATATTATTACGTAATACGTATGTATGATTTATTTAGCTTTTGCAGAGAGCGCCCAGCCACAGAACAGGTAGAACAGCAGCCTTATCAGCCACATGCAAGGCGGTTAAACCACGCGGGAAGCGAGTTGTTTCTGCAGTCATTTACGATGTGTGACATTGTCTGGATTTCACCACAGTTACACAGTGGGTCGGAAGCCTGTCTCCATCGAACCATGTTAGCAGCACAGCGTCCTTGTCCAGTTCTAAAGCGATCTGTAGCGTTGACCAATGCCCACGTGGCAGATCATGGTCAGAGGCCAGACAGATGGCACGGCCACGAGAGAATGGTTCACAATATCAGCTGCCAACCATTCAGCACACCAGCGCCTGTAGTGAAGGAGGTTGGGCAATGCAGTCAATATTAGGGCTCGCAATACATGGGTAATTGTCATGCATAACCCTGCTGTGGGTTGCGTCTATGAACTTACTTCGGTTAAAAATTTCACTAGAGCAGGCTACCAATAGATCTAAGGACTTCAATGGAGGGGTTCATATAAATTATTTCATAAATGTTTCAAAAGATTCGGATATTTTGTCGTCTAAAACATGTTCGATGATCACAAAATAATTGATGAGTTATCGTTCGTATTAGGCTTCAGGCTTTTAAAAGATCATTTTTGTATTTGTCAAAGTCAGTGGCATAAAAGAAGGATATCTCTCAGCTTTTAACGGCACTGTTTAAAATTTATAACCATACATAAAAAATTTGTGTTTTGTTGATAGCCTATTATTACGATAATTTATAGGCCTATATTGAAAGTATGGGCACAACTGCTCCTTCTTCTTACTAGACTTAAGTAGGCCTAGACCCTGCGTCATCCAAGGATTTTTCATAATTCGTTAACTTAAACTCTTCCCTGAATTTAGTGGACAGGATTTGGCATAAACACTTTTATATTTATTATATTTCATAGCATAAAGCTCATGCTCGCTCAATGCACCGTGGACTCTGAACGTGAGGCAAAATGTTAACTGCTGATGGAAACCTGATTACTGGGTCTTCATTATTTGCGAGGACTGACTAGCGGGGATTTTTCCAGTAATATGGGCATGTCTTGTTACTTCGCTTAATAACGAATATTCTGAGCTTACAGAATTCGACATCGAATATCAAGGCCTACTGAAGGCTAAGTTCAGGCGAGGCAAGTAGAAGGCGCTGTTCCAAGAGGCTGCATGTGCAGATAACTCACCAGTTAATGACACTCAGCTATGTCTCTATTAGAAGTGGTCCCCGGACAATTCGGAGCCGGACTATTCTGAGAGGACAGTTCGGACCGGACATTTCGGAACCGGACAATTCGGAGCCGGACAGTTCGGAGAGGACAATACGGAGCCGGACAATTCGGAACTGAACAATTCGGAGCGGACAATTCGGAGGTCAGGTCCGAATTGTCCGGTCCGAATTGTCCGGCTCCGAATTGTCCGGACACCATTAGAGAGTAGACTCAGTAGAGCAGTAGACTATTCCATCATAAATAATGTATCTTTTGGTCGAGGCTGATCAATTGAAAAGCAATGCTCAGAATGAACCTTGCCTTTCAAATATCGCCAGATTGCCCTCCTGTATCGTTTTCTGGTTATTCTTCGATAAAAGCAAACGTCGACTGATGTGAGAGATCTAATGATTTCCTCGTCTCTCTGATTTGCTCGTCCATTTAATATCCAAAGTAGATAGGACTTTTGTAAGATTATATCCAACACTTCCAATGGAAGGTCATACAGCTGAAATGCAGACCAATGCAAATTTAAGGTTGGAAGATTGCATTATAGATTATAGCCTACCAGTTGTCCTGTCATTAGCGCGCTAGACAAAAGCGCGCCCGACACAAGTGTCACGAGATATTCTATCCCCTTTAAAGCTATCCAAGTGGGGATGAATTAATCTTTCTCCCCCGGATGGAATTAACCGGTCTAGATTATCCGGGGATAAACTATTCTATATCCTCTTTATTGAAAAATGCGTATAATTGAACCATTTAGGCCTATGCTGCAATCAAAATTTAAAGTGGCTCTAATCCTTTTAAGTGTCCTAAGCAATGTTCGGAGAAAGGCAACTCGAATTTATTTAGTGACTTTGAGTGTTTTTGAGTGTTTTAAATGTTCTAAGTGCTCTAAAACCAAAGCAAAAAGAATTATCTAGTCGGAATAAAAATACCTGTTAGTGTCATTTTTCAAAACAAATCAGATGAAAATTAAATTGCAAAAATAATTTGCGCGCATATAGCTTTTCCGGCTTTCTTCATTTGGGGAATACGATTAATACGATTAATACGATTAATACGGAGGATACCCTATTACGAGACACCGGCAATTACGCGCCGCAAAATTTGTTCGACAAATGCGCACCGACGAAAGCGCGCAGCGTAGATTACAAAGGCAAACTTTAATGCATTTTCCTCAAAACATCAAAACTTATTTTCATCAATCCAGTTCCTGTTTAGCAACAAGGATTACTTTCATCACCCCAGGTTTCATTTAAGGATACATTATTTTTATCAATCCACCATCTATTCAATTATGAATTCCCTTCATCACTCCAACTTCCATTTAAATTAAGCTTAGTGATAAATTATTTCCAGCAATCCAACTTCGGTTGAAGCAACAGTTATTTTCATCAAACCACCTTCTATTTTAAAAATAACTATTTTCATCGATCCGGGTTATTTTCAAGAATGACCGATTTGCAGGTTGCTATTAGCGCCGTGTAGGCCTATTGCAGGCTGTTAGTAGTTGAGATTCTTGTCTTCTGTCAGTTGCGTTCTTGTGAATTATTGTCTGTCAACCGAATTATTTTAACAAATAACATTATTATTATATTACTAATTTACTATCATTAATTTTATTGCCCAGAGATAATTTCCCCGAGGGACTTGCAAAATATAAAAGCAATGTGCCTGGAACGGTTACACCTCATCCATTTTTGTGTCTTCTAAATGAGCCACTAAATGCTAAGGCGTTGAAGCGCTGAAATATTATTATTATTTTTTGCCCCGAGGTATTTAGGATCCCTCAGGATCCTAAATACTATTATTAATATTAATATATTTTTTTAAATATTTTTTTGGCCCCGAGGTATTTAGGATCCCTCAGGATACTAAATACTATTATTAATATTAATTTTTATTATTATTTTTTTAATTTAAATTCTATTTTTATTATTGTTACTATTATTATTTTTTTATATTTTATTTTCTTTATTATAAACAACTTCCTTTATTGCAAAACAGACAAGTTCCTATTCTAACATCAATTCCGAAGAGAAATAATTGCAACTATGGTTCTTGGACCTGGTCCCCGGTGTCATGCATAAAGGACCCTCTAAACGCAATTGCAATTATTATTATTATTATTATTATTTTTTTTTTTTACCCGAGGTGTCTCAGATCCCTCGGGATTTCAAAAAATTATCCGGAGACATAAAAAAAATTGTATTCTGGAACGGCTAGAACTCGTCAAGATCAGGCGAGCAAAGGTGCCTTGGAAGGCTATGGCGTTGAAACGTTGGATTAAAATGGCAATGCGCTGGAAAAGATAACTGGTTTCCCTCGTGTCACCGGTTTTACGAGCTAGACAGCGCCCCAACTCTGTGATGAAACATAGGCCACTGCTGTTAATTGGGCCAAGAGTCTCAATTGCCAATGGGACAAAGTGGTAGGTTTGCGCAAGCGTGCTGTATTTAGCGCATTTTTTGTCTGCTGCCAATTCGGCTGCGCTGGCTGCTGTTGCCGATGTGGATGGCAGGTAGGATGCGGCCAAAGTGTCAGTTACCGTGGCATCCCATATTAGAGCGCGACCCATCCGCCATGGAATAAGGGTTAGACCGTCAGGTCTCTTTCCATCCGCTCTGCTAAGCCCCTGTGGCTCCTTCACTGCTGGGAAGCCAGCGCGGACCAGACTTCGATAGATGAGCTCGTTGAGGCCTGCGTGTCTGGCTGTTCTGCCTGGTCCCAAGGAGCAAGAAAGCCCATGAGAGCCATTGGCCTTGACCTGGACGCCACAGCGGCACTCATGAGGCTCGCAGATGTTGACCCCCAGTCTGAGGCCCACTGCGACTCTCAGGGCTTCATCTTCCAGTCTCAGACCACAGGATGTAATGGGCAGAGCAAAGAGCCAATCGCTCGCATGTGGAGCCGCCACAGCCTTGAGTCTTGCTCGGTGGTAATCGTCAGATGCCAGATTGCTGAGATTGTTAGCCTCGATGTCGATTATATGTTTGTCCCAGCAAGACTGCTTATGCGCCAAGGTGTCTTCAGGGCATGGAGCAGCATAGTCTGCACACCATTGGGCCTGCAGAGACTCAAACGGTAGGTCTTCAGGTACCTGTACATATTATTATTATTATTATTATTATTATTATTATTATTATTATTATTATTATTATTATTATTATTATTATTATTATTATTATTATTATGAACATCATCATCATCATCATCATCATCATCATCATCATCATCATCATCATCATCATCATCATCATCATCATCATCATCATCATCATCATCATCATCATCATCATCATCATCATCGTCGTCGTCGTCGTCGTCGTCGTCGTCGTCGTCGTCATCGTCATCGTCATTGTCATCGTCGTCATCATCATCATCATCGTCGTCGTCGTCGTTGTCGTCATCATCACCATCATCATTATATTCAACCTATTAGGTCAAAGCGTTAAATGAAATTTCGACATTTGTACTCTCATTGGCACCCTAACGAAAAAAATACAGTTCAGTACCAAGTATTTTGACTGAAACAATAGAAATGTTCGCTTTGCGTCAAAGCTTATCATTAGCCTAAATTTAGACTCCTTACAGAGACTGCACCTCTGAGTGCACTGTTGCCATAAACAGCGTTGTTGTCCTAACACACAAAGTCATAGCATCGGTAGATGGTCATTTCAGGCGAGGTTTGTATAATGTTTGCATAGCTGTTTCTGTGTAATTTAGATAAAGAAAATTAAAGCATAGTCATACCCTTGGGATAGACGAATCTTCATTTCGTTCATTCGTTGTATTGAAAAAACAATAAAACCATTGTTGGTTATAGATTAATATTGGAACATGTATTTATAAAAAAAACTTTACTAAACTGCACCCATTTAAAAGTGTGATCTACTTCTTCAAGTAGGCCTACTCTATGCTCAAGCAGGTTCAACCGCTAAACGGTGCCACTCCTTAATTTAACATTCGACTTTTTCCTGCTGTTTCTTGCATAGGCCTATATCAGTAATCATGCATCCAGTCATGCAGTAGATCTATAGGTCTTCCTAGCGTTCTCTTGACGTCCGAAATTATTCTGTATTACACATGCTGGTCCTGCATCAGATCATTATACAGTACTAATGTCCACGGCTTGGTTTTTTATGAGCTAATTGTGTACTGCTTCTAATTCTACTTCAATCAGTACTGAAGAAGTAGAAGAGAAAGAGAATTAGGAAGAGGAAGAGGAAGAAAAGAAGAAACAGAAGAAACAGAAGAGGACGAGGAGGAGTAGGAGGAGGAGGAGGAAGAAGAAGTAGAAGAAGTAGAGAAGAAGAGAGGTGGGAATCGAGGTGAGGCAAGGTGGTGGCGGGATGGGAAAAATCGAAATTTCCCTAGCAATACCGGGTGGCATGTTTCCGATTGCTATGATCTTAATGACACTCACTTAATATATTAATAAAATTATATAGCGGGGCTAATGCATAGACAATCAAACCATGTGACTATCTATCATTAATATTCATAACCCTTAAAGCCCGAGGCTGTATGCAGATCTAGCTAAGCGTGTTGGTCATCGTTTGACAGCTTTTCGTTCACTTCTTGTAAAAAGTTGCTGGAAAAAAATGGTAGACTACTGCATCTCGAACGATTGTCAAGATAGACTTGCAGGTCATGACTTCGATGTTTTAACGAAAATAACTTTATATGACATATTCTGAAATGCGGAAAGAAAGCGATACTTGATTCTCCAGATATAAACAAAACTGATCGTGTGCTCAAAAGGCTATGAATATTCATGCTGACCCCGTTGTATGTTTATTCCAAGATCTATCCACACACAGGTCGGGCCGCTGAGGTGTTCATGAATAGGCTATGCGCGAATCGGAGTGGGGCGCCGTGACGTCACTGGACCCCTCGGCCAGCGTTGCTGGCATCTAACAGATGTTTGGGTAAAGGGACATTCAAACTATAGGGTTATAGGTTCTTCAAATGCAAGCATAATTTTAAGTCGATACAGGAAAAAGGACAAACTAATTAACATGCAAGAATTGTCTCGCATTTAATCAGGTTATACATGTGCTAAATATTATTGCTCTGCAGACTGCATATACAACATTTGGAAACTATTACTAGAATGTCGTAAAATTTATCAAGTTGCCACAACTGTTGTTGCAACTATTTTATCGGAAGCTTGTTAATTTGTATTCAATAATAAGAACAATACTAAATGCATTTTTTACAAATATCAAACATAAACTATGTCCAGTAGTTTGCAACAGTGCCTATCACAAGACATCTACAAGATTCTTAAAATTAGGGTCAATAATTTAAAAAAAGATTTGCTGCCAGTACAGCAAACAATGAAACTGGAAAACAATAAAAAAAATTTTTTACCTGCACAGTTTGCCCCATTGTCTAAGCTCATGAAGGTCATGCTCTGACTTTGATCAAACTGTCCACTTAAATCTAGTGAGTCATGTAAGAACAAAAACTTGGAAATATTCCAGCAAATGATAACTCCTTCACCTAATCAATGTAATCATTCAATCCAGAGTGAGTAATGTTCACCAAAGTTATTTTGTCCTATACTGAATGACCTTCTTAAGTTTTCTTGCTACCAGGCGTTTTGTGGTAGTTTTCTGTCTGTTCAGGGAGCGCATGCGAATAAAAGTAGCCTACGTGTTCGGACGAAACATCGGATTGCTGCTTCAGGGGCTGCTGGGAATCTGGTTGTGAATGTCTTCACTAGCGAAGAAATGACTCTCTTCTCCTTTCGCAGTACTGTGCCATGGTGAGCACGAAAGTCACTCTCCAGTTGTTGGACAGTTCGAAACCAGTCATCAGATGGAATGCGCAGACCACCACGACTGAGGCAGGGCAGCCACATGCGACAGGTTGATGGTATGGAGGACACCTGACTAGAAACTTGACCCAAATCAGGATGCTGGCGCTTCAGCTTGAATGCCACGTATCCAGTCAAATAATGCAGCGCGTCAGCTGATAAATGATCAGCTACATAATATATTGAAGACTGGATCTGTCCAGACTGGCCAGCAACACCTTGGCTGCTTGCACTTGACTGCGTGAGCGCTTCCTCTGAAACTGTGTCCTGGAGAAGTTTATCGACATCATCAGCTGACAGTTCGGTGAGACTGTCTTCAGGCTTCTCATCTTCAGCTGCTGCAGCATCAGTTAGGAAAACGTGCGCTTTGTTGAGCAGTTCAACAGTCAAGTATCCGTCAGGAATCAAGGCGTTGTCATTGGCGTCGGCATCACGTCGCACGTTACTGCTGTTCAGTTCAAGACAATTCCTAGCCACAAGCAGAAGGCGAAACCGATGTTTCACATCCGCCGGTGTTGGATGATCGTAGTGGTGGCCTATGCCTCGCAGCTGAGAAAAGAAATTTTCTAAGCAGTCCTGGTTGAGGCGAGCAGTCAGGATGTACTGGGTGTTGTGCATAGCTTGCAAGGATGCAAACAAGCCCTTGACTGCTGCTATAGACATGAGAAATCCCTTCTGGAATGGGAGCAGAGTTTTCTTACCCACAATTCTCATTCCAGCAATTGTTTCGTGCATGGAGTTCAATACATCATCCTGCATATTGAGATGGGTTCCATACTAAGCTGACGTTGTAGGGAAGTGACCAGTTTTTACACGTGTGTTCAATATGTCAAAGGCATCGTTAACCAGTTGGAAGAAAGAACTTCAAAGAAGCCATCTCCATTTTGTCTGGGAAAACGTAGCCAATCGCTGCAACAGTCGTCCTTGAAAATAGCTGCGCAGCAGTTCGGACCTTCTGGCGCTCCATGCCAACAGCGTTGAGATGTAAAGGAGTAAGTAAGTTTGTGGGTGATCTTCAGTTCGTCATTGTCGCGATCCATCAGTTGGAGCAGCGTATCTTTTTTTATCGCAGTCCCACTTGGTAGGCAGATACCGTGATCCAAGAAATGGTTTCGGAGCAGTTTCAGCAGATGCGGAACATCGGCAAGGCACCACACTCTCCTCGAGCTGTCGACAGGATTGGGAAAATGAGGTGATGATTCAGTAGCCCCGACTTGTGACAAGAGTCCTCTGTTTCCACCTGCCATGTCGCAGACGCATGCAGCGACTTCGTAACCTATGGATTCCAGTCTTGAGACGACTGTCATGAGTAGGGCAGCAGAGAGCGTTACGTCGAAATCAAAGTAAATTGGCTGCTTCCATTTGGTTAACAAACCACGAAGCATGAAGACAAGGACCTTTGAATGGGGTCCTATAGCACTTGGTCTTCACGCGCGTCGTAGCACATGCTTTGAGCAACCGAAACCTCATCGATTGACAGCACGCAAACTCTATCCCAACGTGTAAAAGTACACGCCTTTGCCTGCAAAATGTCCAAAGAGAATTGTGAGATACCAGGTCGGCAGCTGAAACCGCCGACCCATCGCCGTAGGGTTGATATGCCAAGCAGTGGCACTTTCTTGTTGTTCCTCAAATATAGCCTACATACGCCTTGTGGGAAACAGTTCTCAGTTCCAACGCATGAAGGATGATGTCCTTCTTGGACCAACGATTGGTTTTTCACCCAATCTTTAGGCATCTGATCTGTGCTGGGCTAAAAATACGTTGAAGATTAAGGTCCAACTTTCTGTGGTCAACTGATGTTTTATTCTTTCTGGCAACCTCTTTCCAGAACCGTATCTGACCCCGGAGTCGATTCCTCTCTGCAACGACGTTTTTCCTCTGTATGCTATCTCCAGCTGTTTGCGCAGACGATCGCATTCGGCCTGCAGACTGGTGCATGACTGACATCCTGTAACAATCGATTCAGAGGGATCGACTGCAACAGCGGTCATGGACTGGTCAGAAGGGGGATTAAATTTCGGGGATACGGGCTGACCCCAGTCAAAAACCTCTGTGTTGTACACAAGAAGCTCATCAAGCAAACCTTTTGCTTGGCGTTTTGCGGCTCGAACAGAGCGACCTTGAGACTTCACTGGGGAGGTTTTACATGGAAGCTTTCTTGTAGGGATGGCGCCGTCTTTTAAAATACGGCGAGGTTTCACGGCGTCACCCAACAGTTCACTTCTTAAATCTCTGTGAAACTGTTCATATTCAAAATGCTCAGAACATATGCGCGCCGTTTTTGCATTAAACGAATCTTTCCGACAGCACCTTGATATCCAGAGTTTGAATAATCCATCATCTTTAGGAAATCTGTAGAATGACAAACCTTTTGCGTATATAATCTTTCCTATACGTATTTTTACAACTGGCAATTGCACATTTATTAGGCATGGCGATCTATTAATTTTCTTCTCAACGCATTCGCTGTAACACTGAATGAACTGCATGTAGGCTGCATGAGTCAGATCGAGGGGTCCAGTGACGTCAGAACTACCCCGCCCCGAGTTAATGAGGCAGCTGCCACAGCCAGCGGGCCAACCTGTTAATTCTAAGAACCTTGTGTTTATTCATTGACTACGCACGTCACTTTCCCGACCATAGGTTATGAATATTGATGAGATTAGTCGCTTGACTCAAGGGTTATGAATATTATTCATTATCACGTGGTATGATTCTGTATGCATTAACTCCGTCTATGTCATTAAGACCCTAGCAATTAGAAACATGCTACCTGGTGCCCGGATCGTGCTACCATCAAAAAGAAGCGGAAAATCAGATTTCAGATTTGGAAAGTAGGCTAAATCATCTGGATTATGCTTCATTAGAGCCGGAAATAACAGCAGCAAGAACTTTGCAGCACAGTGCGTCCTTTGATGTCATTTCCGATTATCCACAGGAATGGGTTCAATGCTCTACATCTCAATAGGCTTAGGACCTAAGGCCCAGATCGTGGAAACTTTTGAGCATACCCGGTAGTCCTTTATGCGCCTTCCAAGGGGACTTTTGAAACCTCGATTTTTTTATGTGTATGATAAGACTTACCTCTCTTGCAAAAAGAAGGAAGTCGCCACCAACGTCTCTGGGTATCGCGGTAATTTTCGTCATCTGTTCGCTTGATTTTTCCTGAGGAAGAACCCATAGTTTTCGAATACACAGATTAGTTTGAAAATTTCGTTTTAATCTGACACTTATTCCTTTAATGATCGGTAAACCAAGGTTTCTGCATGTACGATATGTAGCAGTCTATCAAGAACCCTTATTCGCGATAAATATACAGAATAGATCACGAAGTCTTAATTTGTCTGTGAGCTCAAACCAGGATGTCAGTTGATTGGAGGTCTATTTATGTCTACATAATTATAGGCTATAAGGTCATCGCCACAACAATCCTTTGCACTGTGATAGAATGATTCTATTAGCCGTCTGCTATCAAGCAGAACTTTGGTGGTCTGGTAACAACTTTGGATTCCATCGAGGCCTCGAGGCGTGGCCTTTTGGCAATACAAGGCGAACGAGGCAGCCGCCTTGGGTCCCGCGCCTTGAAGGACCCCGCGCTTCGGGCCTTAATTTTTTTTACTGTGATGCAATTGACAGATATCATCGCATAGCTGCAATATTGAAGTCATTTTCCCGCTTGAATGTAATTGGGTCATTGCAAAATCATTGCGGACTTTGCATGTATCAAAGCTTGTAAAAAGTTGCTTTATAATTGCTTTATAATTGTGAATTGAGACCTTTGGAGGATTGAACACACGCTATAATTGTCCAAAGCGACTAACACACCCTCAAGAAGGATGAAAAATAGTTGAACTATTAGCAACTAGAGCGGCTAAGTTATAGGCTGGTCGGAGCGTGGTCCTAGGCTAGCAAATAATAATATTAGCGATCCGTGGGATGTAAGGAATACGCTATAGCCTACGTGTACCTAATAATATATCTAATATCTTAATGATATAATAATAATAAGATATAATAATAATAAGATATCTAATATCTAATAATATATTTCTGAATGTGTGTCATTCCTGGTGTATGTATGTCTGTCCCAAGAAAGGCTCTTAAACCGTATGGATTCGAATACCGAAACATTTTAAAATCTACTTACGCGAATTTGTGGGTCAGTGTGACTATATTCAGTTATCAATTCGCTTTAAATCCCGAGTTATGGACATTTTAAATTTCGCTACGGTAGTTAACGCAGAATTAAGACGAAATTGATTTTCATAGTTGTTATAACGAACACGCGTCATTTATTAACTTAGGTTTCTGCTCTTAAAACTAAAGACGCAGGTTAATAAATTATTATAGGCCTAGATCGGACATTTATAAGGCGCCTCCCGCAGTAGGTGGTAGGCTAAATACAGACAGAAACCTCGGGAAAGAGAAATTATCCGGATTCAAAGCTGCATGTACGCTCGAGATATTCAAACAAGGGTGAAATAGAAGCTGGATTAATAAAAAAAAAAACTTGAAAAATGGAAGCTCTTTCCGATTTGTGGCGGTCATACAACAACATTGCTATGATCCCAGGAATGAATTACACTCACGAACAGTTAATCATTCTCAAAATTTCGTGGATCCAAACACAGGTGCAAATACTCAGCGCATCGAAAGATCATGGAAAAAAGCTAAAGAGCGTATTAAACACACAGACATAATTATGTTGGATTCATACATGTGAAATATTTCTGTGGGGTCGTCAAACCCACAAGTACCGAAATTAAAACATCAGCAATAATCTGAATAATTTGGGACGCTAAACTACCCAATTAACAATTCCCATACGAAATTAAATGTATTACGAAATCAGTTATATCGAAATTATTGGGATGAGGAATATTGTCGTGTGTTTGAAATAAAACGTTAAACAAGTCGTCTACTATTTGTTAATTTGCTAATATAACGCTAGATTTGAAAACCTTCCGAAGAATTTCGTTTATATTAATGACGTCATTTAACCTATTACTTTCATACTGTGATCCAACGATTTTAACAGGTATTATCTCGAGCAAGAGGTGTCAGTTGCAATAATTATTTATTTCAAGATTTTTTAGACATACGAAAATAATTATTAATGTCTATAAAACAAAATTATTGACATTGCAGAAAAAAGATTTCCCCAAAACATAGGTTATTGGGTCCGTTAACCCGAATAATAAGCTTCCGCAGATTCTCAAAAGATGTTTAGCACTGTATTACTGTGACGAATATTATAATTATTTACCACGAAGAGGAACAGAACAGAGGAGTAGAACCTCAATCTGATTTTAGTTTGTAAGCTGATTTCAAGACATTGTTGTTAGAACTTCAATAGCGCCCAGGTGAAAATGTTTGACGTATTTAGTCGGTATATAGACTTTAATCATTAATTTGTACCAAATCCGCACGATCACTGCCTCAAAA
>OX457042.1:59894722-59924722 GCA_949752735.1 Lumbricus terrestris | reverse complement strand
GTCGACTAGCAAGTCTCTTGAAGCGATGGTAAATAACCGCTCGTATGTTAGCCTACTCTTACATTAAAATATTTGGTTGGTTTGATCGTAGGCTAAATGACCTAACTTAGGGGCCTATCTATCTATAGACCTACCACGATTGAAATCTCTCTCATCCTATTGCAAACTTTACGGGAACGATCATTTAATTTGCTGGACGTAGCCTACATTGACATAATTTGAAACCTACATTCTCACCTCTCTTGACTTTTATTACTTGGTCTGATTTAGTCTAGCTAGCCTTTTGTAAATTTCATTTATTTGCATGCCGCACCATGCATGGTATAGTCAAAACCTCGCAACAAACCGCGCACACAAAAATATAAAATTTTATTTGTATGCAAAAAAGTCGAGCATCAGGCTAGTCCTACAAGCCCTACTATCATTTACTATCATTTTCGTGCAATAGCAATGCTTGTTCATTAAATTAAACAAATTTTCAGCACTGCATGCATTCAAGTTGCGGTGCAATAATCTGGTTTGTTGTTAATTTGTACATAGCCTAATGTCATTAATAATTATTAGCAACAACCGAACTTGGGAAATATGAGTTTCCTATCAAAAATTGTGATTTGATACACCCTAATTATGCTTTTTTAATTGTCTTATTATCTCTTTCCTGGACGAAACGGCGAGCTTGAGCTTATGAAGAGCGAAAAACAATCAGACTAGTTTGCCGAAAACTGTGAAATCGCACTTTACCTAGACCTAGTCCTACCTGGTTATGCACCAAATGCTTGAATTACTTCCATAAATCCAACTCCCGTAAAAGAAAGAATTATTTCCATCAATTCTACTTCAGTTTAGCAACAATATTTCTAATCAAGCCAACTTCTATTAGAGCAGAACTGTTTTCTTCAATCGAACATAATATTTAAGCAAGAAATTTCGTCGATCTTCCACGAATTATTGTCCGCTTTAATTGTCCTCTCTCAATTGTCCGGACACCAAACTATTCCTATGCAACTAAGTCTTGTCATAGGTCATCTGTTCATTTTGAGTCCTGCTGTCTCTTAGGTTCGATGCATGATGAACAGTAGGCTACTGAACTATCACAAGTGACAGCAATAATAATAATAATTAGGTATATGCCAACCTGTCGCAGGATTGTCTGTTCAAAGAATAGAATCGAAACAGAAATGTAGCTACTCTTATGTAGCCTAATCAAAGGCAGTCTTTGAAAACGCAGGGCGGGCATTCGCGTGTGTCGCTCAGAATCTAAACACCTATCTTACGTCATTAGGCAAATACTCCTGGCTGTCCATCTGATAATAGCCCCCCCCATGCTGCTGTTGTTGTGCCTACGATACGATGTATGATGAATTGAATGACTGATATTCTACCTGTCACTGCAGTCATGGTGATAGTCTGACGAATGAAATGAGAATCTTGCAGAAGCAGGGAAAGGTATCGACGGCTTTCCATATAGATGACGTCTCTTATTACTTGGCTACTCAGCGAGGCTTCTGTCTAGTGATAATTAGTATCGCCTTCATTAAAATAATATAAAAATTATATGCAGACTGTTAGATTATAACTCCGCATGACAAAGGCAAGTTTTTTTACAGCCTGCTAGGTTACTATAATTAAATGCCTGATGACATTTTATGATGTTTGCATCTGCAATTTTGACCAGAATAGTAATGTGGAATAGATGACGAATTCGGAAGCAGAAATTTCAGGATATTAGTAAAAAGAAGTTTTTGGTAAGAGTGTATTTTAGCGCGCGTAATTATTCGCCAGTATAAGCAATTGCTTGGGTTTCAACGTTGGTCGAATACACGTTTGGTAGACGATAAGAATTCTTGTTAAATTGAAGCTGCATGGGTTGATGAAAATGATTTATTGGAAAAGCACGCCTAGAAGCTAGATTGATGAAAATTAATAATCATAATAAGGATATGGGCGAAAATTAAATTAATACGCTACAATACACATTTACCAGTCCTTTATGTGGATTAATTAGTGACTTTTAAAATGACATTTAATAAATATTTGTTTCGCATAAAGCACTTCGCATTATCCGCGTCCGAAAGTCAGGAAGTGTCTATACTCCATCCAGTAGGTGTCGCCGTGGTTGTTAAGCATTAATGGAGATGTGAAAAATCCCGGAGCTATTTTCGATTGGTAAAAGAATCGTAGACGCGTTTCACATGCTCTACAGGAAGACAGATAGCTCAAATGAAATGCAACGCTCCCGGTAAAATGTAGGCTATCACTTCCATATCCTTACATCTCTGTTGGCCATTCAAACAGTGCATTTGTAGCAAAATCTACCCTTACCTTTATGGCACACGATACTCGCATAGAAAGTTTTGTTGTATGAATTCACCAGATGGCGATTCTTGTGTCGCCTGATCACGAGGTGTAGCTGGATCCGTCGGCTTTCCGAGAAGACCGCGAACGGTCTGATCGAATAGCCTATGCTATGCCTACTTGTTCTGTAGGCCCCCTAATTTAAAATATTTTATAATCAATTAAGCTTAAACAACCAGGTGACTTTTTAAATAATAATTACGATCCAATTAATTTGCAAAGTTGTAGACAATTGGACCTAATTCACCGGGAAATTTTATCAAGATAATAATTGCAGGCTAGCATATAGGCCTATTATATGCCTATTGCTCAGTGGCGGCGCTAGGGGGAGGCCTAAGCCCCCATAAAAAGCCATCAATTTTTTCTCCCACGTAAAAATAACATTTTTGGACGAATAACCCAGGGCTTTTTTAACGTGCAGTTGTAGGCTACCCAAAATGTGCAGTTCTAAATAAATTTGTGCAGTTGTAGAAGCACTTCTGTACAGTAAAAACTTGCAAAAACGGTCATTGTTCTCCGATTGGAAGTAATTTACCATGGAAGATGGGCAAGGAAAGGGGCCGTCCATAAAGTACGTCACGCTCCAGGGGGGGAGGGGTGTAAGAAAGTGACAGTTTGTGACAGGGGGGAGGATGGGTCAGGCCATGTGTGACGTCACACATTCATTTCTTCTTAAATTTTATTTCTAATTTATTTTTTTTATTTTTTAGTAGAATTTAATAGCTTTAAAAATAATTTTCAGAAATTTTTGAAACATTTGAATTAGTTTTATGTCAAAATAGCATGAAATGCGTATCTCCTGAATGTGTTGTTCATGATTCCTTTCGCTAAGAGCGCTAGCAATGCTGTTGCGAAGCCTTGTTTTATGTATAGCCCTGCTTTCGTCATGCCGGAAGTAGTATTATTTCTATGTTGTCCGCTGCATAATTATGTCACTGGACGACAAATTCGGAATTTAATTTTTACATACAATAGTAATTATTATATTAAATACAAAATTTTGAGGATTTATAGGTACTATTTATATAATTCAATCATTATTATCATAAACTTATAAACAATTATATTACGTCATTCTTTAAAATATATGATACCAAGCAATTGTATTAGGCCCTATCTAATAAATACCAACTTTCATTTGTCATCGTATATTAAAACAAAATTAGGCCTACACCAGTTTAATAATGAAGTGTGTTTTAGATTAAATTTTAATTAGGTGTTAATTTTTTTTAAACTGTTCGAAAGTGTGACGTACTTAAAAAATTTAGGGGGGGGTCCGAGATTTGTGACAGTTTGTGACAGGGGGAGGGGGGTTAAAAATGGTCAAAAATAGCGTGACGTACTTTATGGACGGCCCCAAAGAAGGGGCTGTGTAGTTCTAAAAATTCCTTAAAAACAGGTTATTCAATAACCCCCTTTAGCCCCACCCCCAAAACATAGCCGTAAAGGTACGCACGAGGTTTGGCAAACAGCTTGGCGGACAGGGAAAAAGACCCGTTTTCCAAGATTTTGACTAAATGACTAAAACGTTTTTTGAGATTTTGGTCGATGACCAAAAAAAGGTCATCAGAAATTTTGGCGGCTGAAAACGGAAAATTTTCGCCGCAAATTCAGGCCCAAAACTGAAATCCTGGCGCCGCCTCTGCTATATTGCTGTCCATTAACAGTTCTCTTTCAGAAATCTAATTCCACGTACTAGTGTTTCTCTGCCATAACCTCAATCTTGGTGTTCATTTCAAAATAATAGTCCTACTATCCAGCGCCACTATAGGCCTATATATAGGCTTACTCTGCATGGCAGTGCGTGTCTCAAGCCTGGAAAATGAGGAATTAAGGCGACCCTGCATGGATCTGAGTCATCAGACGAATTAACTCTCCAAAACACCACCTCTCGCCTATTATCACCGCAGGCCGTTGACCTTTCGTTCAAAACTGAAACATTGCTTTTTCACAGGCCCTATCCTGAATTTTTCACTTCAGCCAACCTCCCATGCTGCTGTGGCGAAATTCGCCTGAGCCGCTGCCGCCGTAGCCGCCGCGTTCTTGTTTACGTCGTCGCCGGCGTCGATTAGGCCGTCGATTAGGCCGTCGATTCGCGCCGTCGTCGGCACGTGCTTAGAGTCCCCTCTCCCCCTCCTTCGCCTCCAAAGATCCTTGTGACGTCGGTTCCTTGTGACGTCGGCCCCCCTGTGACGTCGGCCCCCTCTGACGTCAGCCCCCCTCTAGTGCGCATGCGCAGATCTTGTGTGGATCTTTCGCGGGTCTTGCGCGCCGAGCTCCTAGGTTCCTTGTGACGTCGGCCCCCTTGTGACGTCGGCCCCCTCTGACGTCAGCCCCCCTCTAGTGCGCATGCGCAGATCTTGTGTGGATCTTTCGCGGGTCTTGCGCGCCGAGCTCCTAGGTTCCTTGTGACGTCGGCCCCCTATGACGTCGGCCCCCTCTGACGTCAGCCCCCTCTAGTGCGCATGCGCAGATCTTGTGTGGATCCTGCGCGGGTCTTGCGCGCCTAGCCCCCTTCCCTCCTCCGGACCTGTGACGTCGGCCCCCCTGTAGTGCGCATGCGCAAGATTGCGCGCCTTGTCGGTATATATAGGAGCGCGGTCTCCATGCATTAGCTCAGTTCGTTTCCGTCGGTAGCGGAGCGCCGTCCAGCTCAGTTAGAAGTCAGAAGTCAGCGGGAGCTCCGTCCGTTCGAGAAGTCAGTCCGTCGTCGTGAGCAGCAGTCGTTGCAGCCGCCGGTCGTCGTCGTCGCAGTAGAGAAGGAGCGGTCGTCGTTGCAGCTGTCAGTCGCCCGAGGGAGCTGCCGTCGCCGTCGCCGTGTATCGGTCGTCGGAGCTCGCCGTCGCCGCCGCCGCAGTACGCCGCTGCCGCTGCCGTGTGGTTCCTGCGTTTGTCGCAGTGGGGCGCTCCCGAAGTCAGTCCTCGCTGTGGGAGCCGCCATTTTGGTATACGACCGTCCGCCTGCCAGGGTACGATTGCTGCTGGTATCACGTGTTTGCCTGCCGTGACGTGTAGTGTGGTGACAATATATCGTCTGAAAATACATCGTGTCTTCGGGTCTTCGTACGGTAGTGGGAGCACTGTTAAGCCCTTCGATAGACGACGGAGGCCGGACTTGCGCCCATCTGGAGCGACACGCAAGCCTTGCCACCTGGTGGGAGAGTTCGCCATCCCCTCTCCTGCCAGTCGACGTGTTCGACCGGCCCGTTTCCGTTACACTGGTACCAGAAGTGGGGTACGCAGTTGTTCCAGCCGACGAATAGACGAGTCTACCGAAGATGATGGACGATGACGAGGTCATGTTCCGGCAGCCGAGACTTTTCGAGTACAGCACGCCTGCTGATGTCTCTGCGCCTGCTGTGAGAAGATCGACGACGCAGAAGGAGCGCAGCACGCTGATCGAGCTCATTTCTGACGATGGTGAGGAACTGGTCGAGACGAGTCCCCGTGTGAAGACGGAGACAACGGATTCGTCGAAGGAGTTGTTGGAGAACCTCGGAGGTCTCCTTCGGAACCGGCCAACGCCGATGAAGCCGGGTCGATTTGACGGGACTGGGTCCCTGGAATCCTTTCTCGTGCAGTTCGAGGTATGTGCTCGTCACAATCGATGGACGGACTCGGACAAAGTGGATCATCTACGCTGCGCGCTAGAGAAGGCTGCGACGCAACTTCTCTGGGATTTCGGCGCGCAGGCTGACGTTAACTACGCCCAACTGGTGGAGCGTCTCCGGCAGAGATATGGGACGGACGGGCAAGCTGAGACGTTCCGTAGCCAGCTGTATTTCCGACGTCAAGGATCCGGAGAAAGTTTGAGCGATTTACTACACGAGATCCGCCGACTCGTTGTATTGGCCTATCCTGTTCCGTCGAACGAGACGACGCAGATTATTGCGAGAGACTCGTTCCTGGAAGCTCTGCGAGACAGGGAGCTTTCGTTGAAAGTCAGGGAGCGTGAGCCGAAGACTCTGGATGAGGCTTATCGGACCGCTCTGCGCTTAGAGGCCTACCAGCGAGCCTCTGAGAACGACGATCATCGGAGACCGTCGAACCGTGTCCGTGGAGCGCAAGAAGTCGAGCCGAGCGACCGGCTCCAGTCGACCCTGGACCGTTTCTTGACGACGCAGCGCGACGACCAGCGTCGTTGGCAGCGTGAGATGGAGCGGAAGATGGACGAGCAGTTTCAGGAACTGCGCAACCAGTCTACGATCGTTGACGATGGATCGAGACGAGATCAACGCCCTGGGAACCGCCGACCTGGAGATCGCCAGCCGGAGACTACGAGGAGGACCGTGACCTGTTATGGATGCGGTAGAGACGGTCACGTGATCCGAGATTGCCGTCAGCCGCGCCGCTTCCGGAACCGGCCGAATGACGAGGAAACGACAGAAGGAGATGCAGCCGCGCCATCGACATCTGTGGTGGTGAACCACACGACACGTCCGAAGCTTCCCGACCGCGCCAGCAGTAATGCCGTTTACGTTCGTGGAATGATCAACAACCGACCGCAGATGTGCCTCATCGACACCGGATCTGAAGTGAGCCTGGTTCCGTCTTCAGCCGTTGAGGGGTTAGAACTTCGATCTTGTACTCGCTTGTTGATGGCTGCTAATGGCTCTGATATTAATGTCCTGGGTGAGGCCCGGTTGCCCCTTAGATTTTGGGATGGTTTTGAGGTCCATACTGCCTTCTTAGTCTCCGACCAGATTTCCGAACCGATGTTAGGAATGGATTTCCTGAGGGAGCATCGTTGTCGCTTGAGTTTTGGTAACGGGGCTTTGTTTATTGGGCGCAAACGTATCCCCTTAGCTAGAGGGAATGGCTCAATGTGGTGCCGGCGTGTAATGGTCGCCGAGGAAATAGAATTACAGCCCAAATGCCAAAGTGAGGTGCCCGTGAAGACTGTATACGGAGATTTGACCTCGGTGGCTCCCGCGTGGATGACGGAGGCGCACGAGATCCGTCCCGGAGTTCACCTTGCCCGTGTAGTGTTAGGCGATGAGACTAGCGCGCACGAGAGAATAGTAGACTTGAGTGATAGTCCAGTGGAAGATGAGTCGATAGATGTAGGGAAGATTAGTGGGAATAAAGACGTTTCGCCTAGTGAGTTAATGTTAACAGAGGATGTGTCGCCGGAAATCCAGGAACGGATCGGAAGTTTGTTAGAAAAGACGTCGGTGTGCACGTATAAGGTTGAGACAGGAGAAGCCCATCCGGTGAGACAAGCGTTAAGAAGTCACCCGCTGTCGCATAGGATTGTTATGGATAACCAGTTGGACAGTACGATTGCTGATGGAATTGTGGAGCCAGCAGTTAAACGAGAGCAGTCTCTCGAGGTAGCACATGTAGAGGTAACCTGTGGACATTTTAGTGTGTGCCGGACTAGGTGGCAGTTTAGACGCAGGACCTTTTGGGTTGGTTGGTCGGGAACCGTAAAGAGGTTTAGTCAGCGATGCTCTCCCTCTGCCCAATACCACCGAAGTCATCCGCCTTGGCAGGGTCCTTTGAAACCCTTACCCTGTGGGAAGCCTTGGGAACGGTTTAGCGTGGATATTACTGGTCTCCACCCGCGTAGTCGTAGAATTTTGAGGGTGATGGACGGGTTCGCTAAATTTGTAGACGCCATTCCACTGGCTGATTATAAGGTTAATTCCGTGGCTTGGGTTGAGACAAGTTTTGACGGGATCCTTTTTGGGGAAAGTCGTAAGCAGCCATCAGAGTGTGGCATTGCCACTCGTTCGCTTAACGAGCCCACCGCCGTTGATGCTTCGTCGCCTGCGACTGGAAACTACCAGGATGGCCGACCGAAGCGAATGGTCCGTCGTCCGGCTCGTTACGAATAGACGTTTATTGTGAAAAGAGACCTGAACTCTGAGACTCTTTGGACATTGGACAGTTGTACGCTTGAGTTTAGCGTCCGGTAATTATATGCGTTCATTATGTGTGGCTCGTTGGCCCGTCCTTTGCGTTGGTTAATTGTGTGTTCTGATATAACTCGTGCTTTTCGTCTGGTTTAGCCTGTTGGCTATGTTAGATGCTAGACTAAGTGTCTTGTCGTAATGGCCCGTTGGCCGCGTTTTATGAGTAGATCCGTCAGAGACTCTGAACATTTAGAGACGATGGTTATTTTCGTTTTGGACTTTTGCATTGTTCGATTGTTACGACTTGCAAGTCGTTTGAGGGCAGACTTGTTGCCATTGGCCCGTTGGCCGGTTACTGTGTAATGCGGACGGTCTAGTGGGACCCCTTGTTTTTGGGAGGACCCGTGGGCCCTGGCCCTTCGAAATAAGGGACATTTCGAAATCGTGGTGGAAGGAGAGTGTGGCGAAATTCGCCTGAGCCGCTGCCGCCGTAGCCGCCGCGTTCTTGTTTACGTCGTCGCCGGCGTCGATTAGGCCGTCGATTAGGCCGTCGATTCGCGCCGTCGTCGGCACGTGCTTAGAGTCCCCTCTCCCCCTCCTTCGCCTCCAAAGATCCTTGTGACGTCGGTTCCTTGTGACGTCGGCCCCCCTGTGACGTCGGCCCCCTCTGACGTCAGCCCCCCTCTAGTGCGCATGCGCAGATCTTGTGTGGATCTTTCGCGGGTCTTGCGCGCCTAGCCCCCTTCCCTCCTCCGGACCTGTGACGTCGGCCCCCCTGTAGTGCGCATGCGCAAGATTGCGCGCCTTGTCGGTATATATAGGAGCGCGGTCTCCATGCATTAGCTCAGTTCGTTTCCGTCGGTAGCGGAGCGCCGTCCAGCTCAGTTCGTTTCCGTCGGTAGCGGAGCGCCGTCCAGCTCAGTTAGAAGTCAGAAGTCAGCGGGAGCTCCGTCCGTTCGAGAAGTCAGTCCGTCGTCGTGAGCAGCAGTCGTTGCAGCCGCCGGTCGTCGTCGTCGCAGTAGAGAAGGAGCGGTCGTCGTTGCAGCTGTCAGTCGCCCGAGGGAGCTGCCGTCGCCGTCGCCGTGTATCGGTCGTCGGAGCTCGCCGTCGCCGCCGCCGCAGTACGCCGCTGCCGCTGCCGTGTGGTTCCTGCGTTTGTCGCAGTGGGGCGCTCCCGAAGTCAGTCCTCGCTGTGGGAGCCGCCATTTTGGTATACGACCGTCCGCCTGCCAGGGTACGATTGCTGCTGGTATCACGTGTTTGCCTGCCGTGACGTGTAGTGTGGTGACAATATATCGTCTGAAAATACATCGTGTCTTCGGGTCTTCGTACGGTAGTGGGAGCACTGTTAAGCCCTTCGATAGACGACGGAGGCCGGACTTGCGCCCATCTGGAGCGACACGCAAGCCTTGCCACCTGGTGGGAGAGTTCGCCATCCCCTCTCCTGCCAGTCGACGTGTTCGACCGGCCGTTTCCGCTACACTGCTACAACTCTACACATCGTCCACCCAAGTCAGCTTTAATTGAAACTCTACGACCCTGCTTATATTGACTTTTTTGTGACCAAACTGTTGTACGTGCGACTTAGAATAAGACCTGGCTTTTGTGGATGCTGCAGAAGTTCACTCATTCAAATTCAATTCAAATTTACTGGAATCTATTCAATATGTAGACGTAGGCCTATATACATTCCCCAATTCACAATACACGTACATATAGGCATATAGAGTAAAGAAAGCAATTAAATACTAGCCTATTAGATAGGCTAGGCCTACATAAAATAATATGCATGAGAAAAATTAAGTAGGGTTAATGTTGAGGATAAGTTGAATTGACTCGTGAGGAGAAGAAGATAATAGCTCGGAGAGTCCGAGTGGCCCAAACGATAGATCACGTGTATAGCCCATTGAGATGTAGGCCTAGTCTATATAATTATAATATAGCCTACACGCTAGAGAGAGTATGACATATCTGCTCTGCAGTCAGATATGAAGTCACAAATTTAGCCTACATCGCTCGTATCGTACCGGCCAATTATAGGCGATTTCTTATACCGACCAATCACACGTATAGCCTACACAGTCTTACAGCATCGATTTGAAAAATAAATAATACATCAACATTTTTATAATATTAAGACGAACATGTCGATGCTTGCTTGTTAATTTTGCAGTTTCTTGCAATATTGACAAGTAAACATCGACAAGTTCGTCTTATTATAAAAATGCTGATATTATTTTGTTTATTTTTCCAGATCGATGCTGTAAGACTGTGATTGGTCAATATGAGAATCGCCTATGATTGGTCGGCACTATTAGACGGTGACTTCAATATGGCGACGTGATACTCTCTCTAGTGATATATTTATTATAGGCTATAATACATCTCTATGGTACAGCCTACCCATCGAGATCCTGCCCAGTGGCGTAACAACCATATAACGAAGGTGGACAAAATCCACGGGCCCCCGAGGTTCAAAGGGCCCCCAAGAGTTGTAACTAAAAAATCCACGTTGATCTACTTTTCCATTTATTGAGTTTCAGACTGCAATCTGCAGTCTGAACTAAAGCCTGTATAATTATGACGGCTGTTTCAAGATACATAATGATACGCTTTGTTCTCAGATGCATGTAGGGAATGATGTGTTCCTGCTTGGGGTCAAATACTGACACATTCTGCGACCCCTGAAGTTCTATACACAGACACCACACATAGGCCAACAACCCCTACATGCATTTGAGGCAGCGTGAGGCAGGTGGCCGGAAGACTGACAGATAAACGAATCTATAGACGAAGGTATCTAACAGGAGTCAGGCAGTCAGATGAACAGAATCAAGCGGACAACCAGGCTGACCCAGCGGTTCAACATAACAGGTTATCCATAGTGTATGCCCGAGACCTCAGAATAATTTAGGTCACTGCACCCTGCATCTGATCCCCTTCCCATCACCACAAGCCTTAGAATTGGAAGGATATATCTCTCGTCAGATTAGTCTTCCAAACACATTAAGGTTCTCATGCGTGACAGGGTTTGCAGTTGGCCCTCCTATAATATCAAATTTCTGGCAGCTCAATCTGAACCCACGGACCTCCGTCGCATATCCAAATCAAGCTGTATACTATACAGTGTATAGGCATATAGTAGGTTACACAGTAATATACATGTGTACTATGCGTAAGAAATTTCAGGCTAATGAGAATTACAATTTTGAGTCTTTTGGAATAACGCTGCGTTTTATTTAGCATCAACATCCAATGATAATTAATTAAGGTTTTGAGAAAATTGAACAGTTCGTTTATGGCCGTTAATTTATCTAAGAGGGCTAATAGGCTCAGATAGCAGCAACGATAAAAAAATATAGACCTACAAACGAGAATTGAATGGGCCTCACAAGCATTTTGGAATGATGATCAGAGAAAACCAAGACAACAAAATATACCGTATATACGAGACGATTCAACCGATTTTCATATGCAGGCCAGAATGCTAAACAATGCGAAAACAGGATGAGAACAGAATTCTTGCTGCAGAAATGAGTTGATTGCAGGAATTTCAAGACCACAGAACATAAGAAACTATGACATTAGACAGCATTAAGAATCGAAGCAACTCTGCTAAACAAGTCGTTCAACGACTGTTTGAACATGTAGCCTATAGGCCTAGACAGAGAAGGCCAATTGCCTGAATTCCACTCAATTGGGTATATGCCTATACATGAAGAAAAGAAATAAAAAGAAATAAAGGCATACCAAGACTACTCCGGATAGAAAATAATTATAAAGGAAGACTTAATATCAATTGACTTGACAAAATGAACATGAGGCAATGGATGTCATTTATTCGTACCCATCACCGCCAACAATACTGGCTGCAGGCGTCAAGAATTGATGGCGGTTATAATCATTCGTTTGCTGTTAATCCTAAACGAAACTTAACACCATCACCCTTGAAAAAAACTGGAGGTGAGGAAAGTGACTTAATTTATCTTGGCCATTTTCTCTTCTGCCTAAGACTGACTTATTTACCATATCTTACGGCAGTGGCGTAGCCAAGGGGGTTTCGGGGGTTAAACCCCCCATTGGCTTAAGAAAAAGTTTTTTTTATCCGCTTAAATAAGAAGAAAAAACAAAATCTTGTAGTAACAATTGTTTTTTCTTAATTTATTCCCATTGTTGCTTTATTCCCTTTTTATTTACTGTAATACTGTTGGGTTGGTATCAGGAAGGGCATCCAGCCAGGCCATAAAACCCTCAACTCCATACCCCATCATAAATTCCTGGCTACGCCACTGTCTTACGGGCACACTTTCCTTCCACTATTGCCTCGACTTCTTGAATCCAATTGCCACGTAGCCTATAGAGGCTAAATTGGCAAATGTATTTCCATATATGCATTCAGGCCCTATAGGCCTAACCTGTACTGTTTTATTGATTTCTCTTGAACTATTAATGTGCCTTAATTTACGGATTATTGACTATTTCGTTTAATATTCTATTTTAATCTAACTGCAGTTTATAACCATTTCACAATTTTCACTCTTTGGCGTCGTTAATACAATATGATGTAGGTAGG
The DNA here is from genome assembly GCA_949752735.1 of Lumbricus terrestris. NCBI lineage: Eukaryota > Metazoa > Annelida > Clitellata > Crassiclitellata > Lumbricidae > Lumbricus > Lumbricus terrestris. Next base: position 59,911,936 of record OX457042.1, on the reverse strand, counting down.
CCTATACAGGGGCCCCCGAGCTTCATTGTCCACGGGCCCCCGGCTAGGTTGTTACGCCACTGATCCTGCCCATAGGGTGCACGCCTTTAGCTATGATATGACTACAACCCTCGTTTGATTTTGACCAGCGGGAGCCGATTTCGAGCCTATATACCTGCTTATCAATCATGCTTTTATTAGGCCTGCCTGTAAAATAAACAGTCTACCACGGCGTTTCAGGACGCTATGTGCATAATTATCTCGAGACAACGAACAACCTATAATTGCGATCAGTTCTAAGCATTTTCTCAAAATTGTCAATAGGCCTATAAGCTATTAGGCTTAGGCATATAATATATAGGTCTATGCACTCCAAATTCGCCGAGGGTAGTTCGCATTTGAGCCGATCCTACGTAAAGTAGCCTATATATAGGCCTACACTGCAGGCTGCAAATAGTTTTATAATTATAAACCATTTTGGGCAATTTAGGCCTAATTATCATCTTCGAGTTTCATAATTATAAGGCTATATTCACTTAGGCCCATCTTGGAAAAGATACACCCCAGGATAAACTAGAACTTTGATTCATGACGATAATTCTGACTAAAATGGAAGTTAGGCCTAGCTTATAAAATTATATTAATGAAAATAGGCCTTATAGCTATTTGCGCAAATAGAATAATTATTGCAGCTGGACTCGATCGATGAAAAATACTTCTAGAGTAAGCAGAAGTTGGATCGACGGCGGTTATCCTGCACATTGGCATTTAAACCTCACGTAGCCTACATAAAAATTATTTAAACCGATAAAACTTTAAACCATTGCTCCAAATTTCTTAGATATTAATTTGCAATACTACGTTCCTGGGATCGGTGAAGCTGCGTTGTGGCCAGCTGCCACCAGCTGGCGCCAGTTGTCCATCAATGATGAAGAGCTAGTAACAGGAAACGAGAATTCGTTTCGTATCATTTATTTTTTTTGAGTGCGGGCTTTGTGGTTATTCTATTGTTGTACGCTTTAGTTTTCTTTCACGGCGATGATCGTTTTCTGGCCGGAGGGATTGAGGGTGGCCTGAGAATAATTATTCGACCCAGCATGAAAGAGATGGTCGGCGGGTGCTGTGTATGCTCCGACGAGCGAGGATGGGACGAAAATCCGCTGGTCTACTGCGACGGTCATGGGTGCAATGTGGCCGTTCACCAGGGTAGGATGCTGCTCACCGAAGAAGACCAACATTTTCAAATAATTGACGACCCTAAAATCTGTTGCCCCATTTAGACATAGTATCGCTGCTGCGGTTATATTCTTGTCGCTTTTCAAACCCCAACATTGCGGTTATTTGCTTAAAAATCAACCGAAAACCTGCTGACCGAATGTAGGTCACTTGAACCCCTCATCCCTCCCTTCACCATTTTTAAATGTTGCGCCCTAAACCGCAGCATATGGAGCTGAAGTGTATGTTGTTGCTGTCGCGAATATTGTATTTCACCTATATATCTGGAAAACTGTCGAAATTGATCGAAACGTGAGTTGATCTGTGTACATGTAGATAGGCGTTGTTGACCTAGTTTCTCAATTATTTTCGTATTCGTCCATAAATCGAAGATATCTGAAAATTTCAGCACCCAAGCATGACAACAGAGATTTTAATTTTCGATGAAATGTTTTTAAGCAACTACCTACCAGCCACATCACTTTATGCAATGTACTCAGTTAGTATAAAAACTGAAATTTGTGTTGATTTTTTTTATTCAACATGAAAAGAGAAATTTATCATTTTATTGTTCTTTATATTTGTGTATTTATGACCTCAGGTAAATCCAGAATTTAGTGTATGGAAATCATAATTCGGATAAGTGGAAGTGGGATCGATGAAAAGAATCCTTGCTTAACTAGATGTTGCATTTATGAGAAAAGTTTATATGTAGCTCACTAACAAACATGGTTTGATGTTTTATGCTTTAAAATTCATGTTAATTACTTAATTATCGGATGTGGCTGCTCGGTAGTAGCATTCTAGATCCAAAAGTTGGGATGGCCATATTGTTTGCATGAACCTGCACTCAGTTTTAAGGTTTACCAATTTCACTATTTAATGGCCAAACATCAAATCATAGTTACCGTCTCAGGAAATAGGTTTAGACGTGTCTTCTCGGCATTGCAACGGACAGCGCTGTGGTTGTTCAGATACTATGTCCTGTAATTTAGCATTTGTGTAGTCTTTAAGAACCACAAATTGCGCCGTAAATATTTGCAAAGATTTCTTTAAAATTACTTGATTGGTAAACGTGTAGCTTGGCATCATAAATTGTTCACTCTTTGTAGCATTGTTATTTTTCATCAATCCAACTTCTACTTTGGCTAGAATCATTTCCATGAACCCACAACTGTTTAGGCAAGAATTCTTTTCTTCAATCCAGCTTCTATTTAAGCAGCAATATTCATCAAATGTTATAATTTCTGTTTGATAAAAAATTCATTTTTATCAACCTAGTTTCAATATAACCAATATTCTATCTACCGGTAACTTCTATTTGACAAGAATTCTTTTTGTCAATCCAACCCGTACATGAACAACGTTGAAACCCATGCAATGATGAATGATTTATGATGCTAAACTACATGTTTGCCACTCACATTATTAAGTTGTTAAGTCTTCACATAATAGGATCATGAATTCCAAGTTAACGTCGACATACGAATATTTTGTGATGGTTGAAATGTTTTCTTTCCTCTTCTCCAGCATGCTATGGAATTGTTACTGTACCGACTGGACCGTGGTTCTGTCGAAAGTGCGAATCGCAAGAGCGAGCGGCTCGAGTGGTAAGTGTCAAATTGAACATTCCCATTGCTTGCTTGCAAAATTTTGGTTTTTTAGACTATGCTTGCCATTCCTAACTAACTACATTACTGATACTCGTAATTAACATTACAAAATGCTGACCTAACTTAATACTGACTTTTCGATCATGATATATCAAGCAAGTAAGAAACATGTGGGGCGTGGTGGAGTAGTTGTGGCGTCATTGCCTTGAAGCCGGAAGGTTCGAGGTTCGAATCCACCTCGCTGCGTAGGGACCTTGGGCAAGTCCTTCACTCACAATTGCTCATCGCTTCGGCGTGAAACTCCGATGCAGTGTCCGCTCTGCATTCGGGAGCGCCTCTGAGTAGAGAGAGCTTGAAGGAGCGCTATAACAAGTGCACTTACAAACAAACATACAAACATGTGAAAGTCAATGGTTAGTTATCGACAAAGGCATTCGATATCTAATATAAACTTGTATCATGGCGCAGTTATTTAGCACTGGTCAGCATCGGTTGATTGTATGATTGTGTGTTTGTGAATACAAGACTTGTTAATCTATCTTGAATACTTTTCTTACTTGTGCATATTTAAAGCTAGAAGTTGTTATAAGGGCCTCAGACAGTTGCACCAAAAAACTGGAAAAAATGCGCACCAAAACGAAAATTTTGCGCAAATTAAAATTTTTAAGTGTATTATTTTTTGTTCTCTGTGGTTTTGATCCTTGATGTGCTAATGTCTATCATTATAGATCTTTGCCAGTTTATTGGTTAGCTTGCCTTGAAATGCAGTGAACAGCTGCTCCCCTAACATAATAATAAAATCCCTCACTCAGAACTGCTCATCAATAATATGATAATTGTTACGGTGATGGTGTAAGTTAAGTGATGATGATAAATTTGTAAAATAATTTTGTCTTCATATACCAATGAACCATTGACTTTGCTAAACATTAATTGTTTGCTTTCACTGATTTGCTTTTGTGAGGTATACCTACTTTGATACATTGTGGAAGGTGCATAAAGATGCATACATAAGAGGTACAGGAAAGATGCATAGAGGTACATAAAAGGTACAAAGTTACAGCAGTGTCTACTAGTGTCTAGGACTCCAGGTACATAAAATTATTTTTATATAGCACCATTTTCAGCATTTCACTAAGCCACGGCAGATAGAATGAAGATAACACAAAATCTAAAAATTGACTTAAAATCATCACTGTCATAATTTTCATCAACCCATTGTCATTTGTGTTTCAGCGATGTGAGCTTTGTCCACAGAAAGATGGCGCACTGAAGCGAACAGACACTGGAGGTAAGAGGATTGAAACTCATCCGAGACATTAATTCATTACCATTGAGTTGCCGTGCCTCATCTCATCAGTTTTACATCAGTTTATTAGCTATCTCAAGGTCTCGCATTGCTTTGGCTGAACTCAGCCTTTCTGACCATACCCAAACTCATTTTCATTTAAATTCGTTCATTACAGATAGCACCTACTTCAAAGTTACTATTCAGGAGTGCTCCCAACCCTTCATCTCTGCTTTCGTCACTTTACTTAACTTTACTCTCCTTAATATATCTTTTCTCTGCTTCCCTCACACTGATATACCTTGTTGCTGTGTCGTATCAACGATGATCAGTGTCACCTCCTCCCACCTCCAGACTTGGGTCTGGCATTGCTGCAGTACGAGCAGTTGCGGGGTTATACCTTATCTCTACTTTTCTCATCCCAATAAACCTTATCTTTTCTTTCCTTATCTTGCCTTAAGTATCTTTCCATAATACTTTCTTTCCTTGACTAGGCACCTTACCAGGAATATAACCATTGAGATGTGAAGACTTTTGATACTATGTGGTGGAATGAAATTGGAGAAACCACGGTCAGCAATTCCTTTGTTCAGTCCACCGAATGTGCTACGTTAATTTCAGGATTGATATAAATTGATGAATTACGCGATGGAAATGTTGTTCCAAGGTTGGTGCCACGTCGTCTGCGCTCTCTTCGTCCCAGAAGCGTGGTTTGGAAATGTTCAAACAATGGAACCGATCATCTTGAAAGGCGTTCCACAGGAACGATACAATAAGGTAATCAAATCATGCATGGGTTTAATCAAATCAAGCATTGGTTTAATCAAATATATGCTATTGTTTATGCAGATGATTCTAGCGTTGTATTGTAAAGTAATTGTTTTATCATATGACAATTGTTTCAGTTACCTTGGGTATTGGTCTATTTGACGATGCAAACTTGTCTTTTAAGCTGTTTGATTAATTACTAGGGCTTCTGTTCAATATATTATCCAATTGCCATAATGATATGGGTGCTTTAGAACAGGTGAGATTAAATTATATTAAATAATTTTTAAGAATGCGACACTTATTTGTTACCAACCTGACTGGTAATTTTGTGTGAATTCTTTTCATCAGTCCAGCTTCTATTCGAGTGTTTTATTTCAGTCCAACTTCTAGTTAAATACCAATTATCTTTCATTAATCCAGCTCCAATTTAAGTATCTTTCATTTGATTCCAATTCTATATAAATATAATTTATTTTCATCAATCCGACTTCTATTTAGCAAGAATTCTTTTTGTCGCTCCAACTTGAATACAACCAGCACTAAAACCAATGCAATGACGAATGGTATAGAATGTTAAAGCGATAAGTTTACCTGCAATGTCTTTCTTTGTTTTCAGTCGTGCTATATCTGTGAAGAACAGGATCGCGAGGGAAAAGCGAACTCTGGCGCTTGCATGCAGTGCAACAAGAGCGGCTGTCGATACCACTTCCATGTGACATGGTAAGCAGACGGTAATGTGACGGTAATAAGGTTACATGGTAAGCGGATGGTAATTGTGACGGCAATAAGGTTACATGGTAAGCGAATGATAATGGTGACGGTAATAAGGTTACATGGTAAGCGGATGGTAATGGTGACGGTAATAAGGTTACATGGTAAGCGGACGGTAATGGTGACAGTAATAAGGTTACAGGATATCAATAAGTACTTTAAATTCATTGATTGGTACAGTGGATTATTTGGAATCTACATGTATGCAAGAATCAAACTTGTTCACTAGGGCTTATCCCGCTTGTAATAGGTGTTTTGTAGGGTGCCCTTGTAACAGCTTGTCATAAATTATTAATTAATTCATTCAACACCCCTCTAGTATTCTACTTAGTGAGGTACTTGTTATAGCGTTCCTTCAAGATTGCTACTCAGAGGCGCTCCCAGTTACAGCACAGACACTGAATCAAAGTTTCACACCAAAGCACATAAGCAATTGCGAGTGAAGTGGTCCCTAGGCATTGACTGAGGTGATTCTAACCCACAACCTTCCGACTCCAAGAGGTCAAGAGGTGCTTCCGTCAGGGCCTTTAATGTAGCCTTCTTCTTTTATGCAGTATACACATGTAGAACTTGCATTATCAGAGTGTGGTAGTGATGTTGTTCTTAGTCGTATTGTTAGTATTGTTGTTTGTGATGGAGTTGTCGTATTGTTAGTATTGCTGTTAGTGATGTAGTTGTTAGTCATATTGTTAGTATTGTTGTTAGTGACGGAGATGTTTTTGTCTAGTGCCCAGGCGCAGGGTCTGTTATGTGAGGAGGCAGGGAACTATTCGGACAGCGTCAAGTACTGCGGCTACTGCACTTATCACTACAAGAAAGTGGTAAGTTAAAAAAAAGAGTGCCTACCTTCAATTTGATTGCAATTATCTTCACTCATCTTGAATGGCCTTCACTCATCTTGAATTGCCTTCACTCATCTTGAATTGCCTTCACTCATCTTGAATTGCCTTTACTTACCTTACATTTGCTTTACCTACTTTAACTCACCTGTACTTAACGGTACCTTAAAAATTACTGTTAATTACCTTAAAATACCTTTGCTTACATTAAATTAGCTTTTGCGATTTTAATTTTTAAGAATACATAGCTTAAATTACCTTCGCTTTAACTTGCCTTTATTTATTTTAGCTCACCTTTTTTACCTTAAAATATCTTTTCTATTCTTAGATTACCTTACTAACAGTCTTAAAATTGCCTCTTCTTACCTTAAAATATGTTTATTTGCTTTCACCTTAAATTATCTTCACTTTAATTACTCACTTTTGCTTAGCCTACCTCTTTTTACTTCAAATTACTATGGGCCTCTAGTCATATAATATCATTATGACGATGGTTCTTATGTCTGTCTGTTTGTCTGTCTGTCTGTCAGTTCATGCCTGGTCTGCCAAAGATTTGAGATCAACAGCCCTAAACAGTACAGTTAACAGTCTCTTGTGTGATACTTTCTCACAAAGAATTCTTTCATTTTCAGAAGAAGGACAGCAATGTCAAAGTTATTCCGCCGTACAAACCAGTCGCAACTGATGTGAACGATTCACCGGATAAGATTTCAGCCGCAGCGGCCAGAGGAGAGAAACCAAAAGTAGCGATTACAACGTTTTTTTATATTATATTTGATCATTTATGAAGTGCTTCTAATAGCAGAAGCTTTTCAGAAGTTCCCTCAGACTTGTAATGTGTCTGGCCTCCCCTCCAAAAGTTCTAATAATTATCGGTCAAATTTAGCTTTAAGTAGAAAGCAATGCAATGTGTCCATCACACACCCTATTGCTCAATTTACCATTGTTTTTTATATTATATTTAATCATTTATAAAGTGCTTCTAACAGCAAAGGCCTTTCAGAAGTACCATCTGTCTTGTGATGCATTTGGCCTTTTCTCCAAAAGTTCTAATAATTATCGGTCAAATTTAGCTTTTTGAAAGCCATGTAATGTGTCCATCACACCGTATTGCTCAATTTACCATTCTGTTTACCCATGACCCTAAACCCCTTGCTTATCGTGATTGGTTTTGGTTTTGCCGTTAGTCTTTGTGCGTTAGACAACATCTCAAGTTAATAATTATTAGTCGTTAGTCTCAGAATTTTGCTGTTACTTTAATGTTTAGAGTTTTTCTTTTTTCGAAAGTTATTTCTTTGTAACTTGTTTTGCACAAAGATGATTTTACTTAGCGATTACAATTAGCGCATCTGAATGGTAGTAGCACTGTGGATGGTTTTGCATCAGATTAAATATAAATTGGCAAATCTGATTGACCCGTAAAACCTACGACCAACATTGGGCGACCTGCACATTACGCTGCAAATTGCATGTTGGCACAGCCTGAGAGCATGGGAATGCTTGCTTGATTCTGATAATTTTTTACAGATGTTTGATGTGTTGTATGCTTTATCACTCCTCCCTCCTTTAGGGATCCTTCCCTATTTCAACCGTCCAAAACCGCGTGATCGAACTATCACATGGGCGACAATTGTCACTTATTGAGGAAAGCGTCTTTAATGGCGATGTTTGTTTTGGTGATGTTTGTTTTCATGTTAACAGGATGTGATTGTGCAGTTGGATAAAATGAGTTTGCTTGTAACTAGGTATATATGTACACTAGTGTGGTCCAAAAACAAAAACTTTCTCAGAGTTGGGCTCCACAACCCCAGTTTTGTTCTTTGGCAAGTCAGTATCACATCTACCAAATTTTAGAGCGGTTGGAATATATTTAGAGGGCGCTCAAGGTCAATGTTTTTTCACCGTTTGAGCATATAATCAGTGATCTGCAATGAAGAATGTAAACTAGAATTTGAGATGATTAAAAACGTGTAATTATTGCAAATGAAAATAAATGAAGGTTTCCAATTGTCCAGTGTTTCTATGGGCACAATGGCACACTATACAGCTATTCTTGGATAGCACCTTCAGTGTCCTTCACTATCCTCTGTCATCTTCACTAACGTGGCCTTGGAACAGGATGGATAGATCTTCCTGTGCCGTTTCACGGGCCTAAGAAGGCACTGCTTCTGTTCTTCGTTCTTTGTCAGTGATGAATTGTACTGTTACAACAAAGCAATGGCTCGCTCAGCATAGTCGTTCACAACTGTCATGACCGACGCTGCCATCTGGAGAACCTGGTAGAAGGGATCGTCGCTCCATTCCTCATGGTCCTTTGTTAGAAAGCCTTGGGCCTTCTCTTTTACATTCAAGTGCAGAGAGTCAAAGATGACAGTAGTTCTCTCTGTGAAGCAAGATACAAGGCCATGGCAAGAGAGCTGAGCGGTTCAGGCGGATGGTCGAGGCGTTTCAAGGAACTGATGGATCGTGGAAGGCGGAGGTTTGTCACCATCAGTGTTCCCACATCCGCTCCTATTCTGTCATCAAACAATGACAGGCCCAAAAAAATTTCGGAAAAATAGCAAAGATCCTGCCAAGTGCGATCGAGGCCACCTTTGCCACTGTTACATTTGTATATTTATTGAGCTCCTCAAGAAGTAGCAGGCGCTCTAAAAGGCAGAGGAGCCACATGCCAGAACCGAACATAGACGAGACTCACGAACAGTGCCATCTCCTTTACACTGTGCTTCTCTTTGACAGTTAGTAAGAACTGCTGTTGGAAAAGAAATATTTTAAGGCTATAGATGGCTTTTGCTATCCAATGCGCATGATGGAGAGCTGCTGGCGCCCGAAAGGAGACCCATGACCCACTTTCACCATCCAGGAAGATCAAGATGAGTTTCAAGAATTCCTTGTAGTCTTCTCTTTGATGTGATCCTTCCATGCAGCGTTGCCTTGCAGAATTTTACCATTTCTTCTACAAGAGCAAAAGTGTGTGCACTGTGCAGTGAATATGTTATCAGAAGAGACTTCAAATTTCGCCTTGTCAATGTTGGGCCAGCTTTGCTGGAACCTCCTGAACATAAGAACTCATGGCCTCCAGTTGGTCCAAATAAAGATCCGAAAACAGCAGTAAGCGCAAGTTCCATGACATGATGGCGGCAATCCACCCACACTAATTCTTGCTCAAGTGCATTCTCAAAAAAAGTGCAGGCACTGTTCTTGAGACCAGTATTGCTGGCAGTGGTATCAAACACTAATCCACGAACTCGATTCTGAAGACCCCACTCATCCAGTGTGCTCAGACATGCTTTGGCTTGTTCTTTACCGGTCCACAGGCCAATTTTTGGTACTCCCATCAAGATCTCTTCCCCGTTACCTGTGACAAGTAGGCCTACTGCAATTCTGGCAATTGCTTCTTTCTAGCCAGTAATGTCAGGTAGAAGTTTACCATCCCAGCGGCACATATATCCAATGATCCCCTGTCCGTGCATCTACCCTCCTCTTCACGGTTCTTGTATAGGGCGATCTTCGGATGGAGCATCTTGACAAAGTAATCGTATTGACATTATGGCCAAGAGCCTGTGCAACTGCACCAAGAATATATGTGGCACCTCAGTCTGGTACATTGACTCGGTCCAGAGTAGAAGTGACATTGGAATCCGTAAGGTTATTGAACTTTGCTTGCTTTGGCTGAGATTTCAGTCTAGGAGCTTGGAACTAATCATCAGAATCAATTGCAGTGGAAAACCTGTATTATGAGGAAATTGTAAGGATTTGAGCTACCTCTAAAAGTGCTCCAATCTGCTTCAAATTTGGTACAAATCTTACTTAGAAGAGGTAGAACAGATTTAGACTTGTGGAGCAAAGTTTTGCTGAAGATGATTTTTTACCATTGTCTCATGGACCACACTAATGTACACCATAGTGTGGTTAGCAATTGGTTAGGACAGAATAATTATATCCTTACTACTTCCTGGTTACATTATGTGAATGTTTTCTTTGCAGCTGCGATTTGTGGCCTCGCAAAGTGGGTCGGGTCAACCGATGGGGTCATCTACTGTGCTGCCAACATCAAAGGCTGAGGTAATCTCTCTTCATGGAAATCAATTCAAATGCACTTAGTATTCATGAAGTCTGAGTATTCATGAAGTCTGAATATTCATGAAGTCTGAATATTCTTGACTATGTCTCAATACTGCTAGTTACTACTCTTGAACTGCCATAAATGTGTGCTGAAATTGGTTGCAAATTCATAAATGTTAATGAGCACAGTTTGTTAATGCATTCACATGTTATATATATATATATATATATTTATATTTTTGATTGACAAACTTAGATGAATTATGAGTTTGTCTCATGCAGCAGCATTGTGTCCTGCAGTCTAACTTCGAGAATTAACTTTCGATTGCTCTGGTTACCCGTTTCTGAACTCGACCTGTAGAGATGACTTTGTGGTTCCACATTCATGCAGAATATGGCTTTCTCAATTGCGAGGCCATTTCGTATAGCCTCTCCTTTGGTCTGCGTTCCCTTCCACTGTACTTGTCTAGCACTTTTTATAAACTACTCAAGCCTTTCCTCTGTGGCCTTGCCTGGGATGGGAGCGCCTCTGAATAGTTATGTTGACGGAGCGCTGTATAGATTCCTTAAATGGATAGATAACATGAATATGCCTACAGATCATCTTATAATAATACTGTAGGTGCAAAAATGGATGTTTTAACTGAATTTAAAATTTTTATCCAATAACCTAAAAAAGAGAGTTATTTATTAATTGACTACAAGTCTGAGTCTTACAGAGCAAGGAACGAACGACTGCAAAGTCGACCGTCGATGGTCTGACGCCTGATCCGTCACCGAAAAGCACGACAACTACGACTTCAGTCAATGCGAACTTGACGGGAGTCAAGAACGTCATGGGAAAGTTCACGACGGCGAACTTCATCGAGACGACAATCGGTCCGAGTCCGGCGAACTTCGGGAACGTCGGCGACAAGGAGAAGAAGGGCAAGACTGCGACTACGACCTCGACTTCGGTGTCGGCGACTCTGCCGGAAAGTCTGTCATCGTCGGGTTTCTCGTCGAATTCCGAGATGCTGGAAAACTCGAAGGGTTCAAGGTCGAATTCCGCGACATCGTCAAAGTCGGGCGACCGCAAAGGCGGTAAAAACACTGACGCAAAGTCGTCGTCGGCGACTGACGTCAGGGCTTTGGAAGTCGTCAACAAAGCGTCAGATCTGGGTGTCAAGAGCGTCAAGAGTTCTGACGTGCGTAACGGCAAGTCGTCGCCGGATGTCACGGAAAAACCAGTTTCTATAAATAGCCTCGTGACTTCGTCGCTTTTCACTGCGACGTCAAAGCCGACTTTCTCGCACAGCTTCTCGAACTTTCTGAGCGAGACGGCCGCTGTGAGGAGTCAGCCGAGTCATGTCGTTGAGCCGACTTTAACTGAGGCGTACGACTCTGAAGTCTCGGACACACCGTCATCAAGTAAACGGCTGGGAAGCAAGTGAGTATCGATGGTTTATGACTTTAGGAGTTTTGAGACATTTGTAATTTACATGCTTTTTGAAAATCACACATACAGTCATACGTGGTTATGTTACATTCTTCGTTCTGCTGATCGCCTTTATCTGTGTATGCGTCGGTCACGAACCATGTACTCCGCCACTGGTTGCACTCTGCCAGTGCCAGTCCAAAGCCTGGATAAAGGAGGAGGGCGTCGCTAATGGTCGTTGTTACCACACAAATGACGTTAAACTACAAATACCACCACCACAAACTTCATTAACCCAGCATCAGACTTTTGCTTTTGTGGGGCTGTCAATGTGGAATGATTTTCCACCGGTAATTTGTGGCAGGATTCTGGTGGGGAATTTATTTGCATCTTTTCGCTGCTTAAAGACCTTTCTCTTTTCACGGGTCTGTCACGTTGAGAGTACTTCTGAATAGTTCTGCTGTGAGAAGTGCTTTACAGATGTACATTATTAGACTAAAGACATGCGATGCATACACAGATGACGTATTGTATGATGTATTTTTATGGTATGACATCATGAAAAGCTGTAGTATTCCGTGGTATGGTGAATTGTACTAGACATGGTATTTTTTGGCACTAATGTGACTTGCAACCTATAATAAAGCACCACGCACTGCTGTGACCATTCAGTAGTGCATCCAAGAGAAGAAATTGGTTTTGAGAAGAGACAGTCGTTGATCTTGCGACAAAGAGAGCTCTATTGTGATATCATATATGTTAATTTATTGTTTGGTGTGGTATGATAATTTATGGTGTAATTGGTTTACACTGCACATGTATGATAAAGTCAAATCTGTTATATTCTGATCTGGTGCAAAATGGTGACAACGGTACGGTATGATTTGAGAAAGTGATATAGTGACATCTAATACGAGGTGTGAAAATGTTTGAAGTACTTTAGATAGGTCTAAATGCTGAGCTTAATATTTAAAGAACTTTAGATTTGACACTGTAATAATTTTATAGTGGATTAATCCGTATTCAGGTTATCTAAAAACAAGCAAAAGTGGTTCTGGCACGACAATTTTTATTGTTTTGTATTGTATTTGAGCATTTGTAAAGCACCTTCTGGTAGAGTGAATTATTCAGGAAGCAGAGAGATTGCGAGACAGGGAACAATTGAAGCAAATGATGAAGATTGAGCCAATAGGAGGTCTAATGCAAGAAACCAAGTTAAGTCTAAATGTTGTAGGAACAAATTGGACAAAATGGTGATCATTGTGCTGTTATTTATGATATGGCATTCAGTACTGGCCCTGTATAAATGTTCAGTTGATATACCTAGATCGCTCTCTAACACATTCTATAAGCACTTAAAAACTTCTATTTGGCCATGATGGAGTCGGGAGTGCCTCTGAGTAGTTTCCTTGATGTGGTGCTATATAAATACTTGAATGAATGAATGAATGAATACCATTGGGTGTGTATTTGCTTCACTCCATTTAGAACGAACGAGCAGAAAAGACGAACGAAAAAATTGCGTGTGGACAAAAACGCGGCCAAAGCGAAGACCGTGAAGGATCTTCTTTCGTCTCCAGCGTCGACTGTGGCTGCGCTCTCACCGACTTCTTCCGTTTCTCCCGGTGTTGCCTCGGCAACGGTTGCCAGGCGATCGACGGAATCAACGTTACCAACGTTCTATGCATCAGGGTGAGCAGCGTTGAATTGTGGGATGTCCTGGTGAGCTCAGCGTTGAATTATTCAAATGTGAATTGTGGTTGATTGAGTGATTAGTCTTGCCTCAGTCAGCATCACCTCTGAATAGTTATTCTGAATGTGTGCTATAGATACGAACTCTATATATCGATGATAGAAATGTATGTACGTATATATGTATGGATGGACGGACGAGCGTACAGTCTCCAACACTAGCCTGTGAGGCAGTCAGTCTTATAGAGTGTTAATCCTTTACCCGTTTGACCCGAGAATATCTGCTGAAAACGGGCTTAAAATTTAAAAATGAACATGTAAAGGGTTAACAACTTCACTTTCTTGGCATTGTAACGTGAGTGATGGAACCAGTCTCATTATCTTTAACCCTTTCACCTCTGGGTTCCCGTCACTCAATGGCTAATGAAACAAAATATCGGTTTCTCGGGTCAAGAGGGTTAATATCTTCCCACTACAGCGTCAACAACTTCGTTGTCTTGTGAGGGAACCAGTCTCATGATCTTTCCACTTGCATTGTTCATTCAATGTACTCATTGTAATAGCTGAGTTGGTATTAATAGGGAAAAAGTCTTTAATGTATTTCTGCCCAACAATCCAACCTCTATGATGCTCTAATATTCCAACCTCAGCGTTTTATGCCCATGTCTGCCTCGTAACCAGCGTTCGACTTGGGTTTTGCCTTTAAAGTTTAAACGAAGCTGAAACTCCCATGTATGCTGAGGTCCCACTATCTCGCTATAAATAACCAGGCACAAATTACGCAAAAATAACCTTGAAGAAGGATGATTTAAATAACTTGTCACACATTGGTCATAGCACTGATCTAATATACTCCTATTTCCATTTTCAATATTTTATCCATCCGATAGTTGTCGAAATAGGACCTGTAGACAGCAGAAATGCAGCTGTTCTCCGACAGTGCTTGGTGCACTTGACTTATACGTAGATTCCATAGAATTCTAAAGTATGTATTTGTAATATAGACCTATACTATCATACTGCAGCAGAAGTGCAAATTAATAACGTACATTAAAAGTTTTGAACTGTTTAAGACTAAATATTATTAAACAATTCACAAGCGACAACTGCATCAAATGCCGAGGGTTCCGCGAGCAAATGAGTGCTTGTGAAAGGTTCCGTCACTAGAAAAAGGTCGAAAACCACTGCTCTATCACCTTATCTCGAAATCTTTATCTAAACGCTTTTCTCTGATAAACATTACGAATTCGTTTTCTTCATCTCCCGCATAAAATTGATTTCTCATGTTTTCAGTCTCGTTGATCGCAGCTCGGAGTTTAGCACCAGTCTATCGTCTAATCAAAGAAAACCTGGAACCAGTATGACCTTAACTCTTCTCAGTTTTACGATTTATTTTTTGGTATGTCAGTAATCAGACTTTATTGGATGCAATGACGATTATATAATGACACGATGATAAAGATGATGATAAAAATTACGACGCATATTAGAACAATGTGTTTTAAGCGTGAATGGTAAAATGATTGCAAGATGAAGGCAGTATGTTGTTTGCGATGAAGTGATATGTGCTGATTAGCAAAATTCTCACTGTGTAGGAATTGTAAATTTATTGTACATCAACCACATTGACTTGTGACATCATTCTGCTGCTCGAAAACTGCTTTCTTTTCTGTGGGTCTTTTCCACTGGGAGCACCTCTGATTGGTATGCACTATGAGAGGTGCTGCAATTACAGGAGACTTGGTCATATGTGATTGAGATGTGGTATTGCCCATTCATCTCTCACATTTTTCGGATGATAGTGCATCTCTGGATATCTCTTCTAGTGGCAATGTTAGCACAAGAAAACCCGATAATAATTTTTTGTGATACTCAAGGCAATAATGTTATGTTATGCGAGCAAAGATTAGGAGATTTGTGAAGAATTATAAAATTGTGGTAATAATGTGATGAAGATATGCGACACTGATAAGATGGTGATGACATCTTCTGTTGTCAGCGTCTGCTGCAGATGATGTTCAACCGTCTCCATCCCAACAGCAGCAGCAGCCACAGCAGCAGCAGCCGACGACCTGGCTTCCTCCACCAATTCCCCCTTCCCTCCTTCCCTCATCCAACCGGACCTCAACCACAGCCGCTCTGGACAATCACGACTCGTAAGCGCATCAATCATATTGTACCATATTTAAGCTTAGTGCTATGAATGAGAGAGTGCCCAGTCCCCTTTACTGACTCTGAAGTAGCCATGACTTATATGAGGGTGGGTTGCTTGTTCTCTCCCTCACCATTTCAGCAACAGATTATGATGAATGTGAGCCTTGAGGTGTGTAGTGGTGGGTTCGGGCCTTGGAGCTGGAGGGGTTTGAATCCACCTCAAGCTGCCGTGTAGGGACTTTGGGCAAGTCCTTCACTCGTAAAATTTCTCGTGCGTTTCGGTGTTAAACTCCGATGCGGTGTCTGTTCTGTAGACAGGAGCGCTTCTGAGTGAATAGCTTGAGGGACGCTATAGCAATGCGAGAAATCTATATAAATAAAAATGTAAAACGTTAGTTTTTGTGGCCTCAGAACTCGATAAGTTCTTCACCGATTCTTTTCAAATTTTTCGCAAACCGTTCCATTCGAACATAAGCGTGTTGTTATAATGCCTTTTGGGGAAAAGCGCAATTTTTTCGACCAAAAAACACAACTTTAAATTCCAATCCGATTTCAACTTTCACGCAGTCCGCCATTTTATTTATTTCTTCACAGCGTAGTGCTCTTCATCACTTGCATTTAGTTTCGTATTATTAGTTTCGTATCTATTTCTTTCTTTCTTTTTAAAATTTTCGCAAACCGTTCCATTCGATATCAAGCAATGAAATATTAGTTTCGTGTCTATTTATTTCCTTTTCACACAAAAATACGAGCGGGTTCAAACCAAAAAACACAATTTCTAATTCCGAATTCAATTTTTCACCCGAGTGCGGCCGTTTTCACCAACAATTTTCATTCGTATCTAGCGCCATCTTTTGCACGTTCCATTCCAAGGCGCGCGTACACAATTCAAATCCCTTTCAAATAAACGGTTTCTTCTTTAAAAGCGTCTTCACCGATTGCTTTCAGAGTGGGCTTCATTCGAATAGCGTGATCCTTCTTCACCGATTACTTTCAAGCCTTACATACGAGCGGGTTTGTATAAGTCTTATGCTTTTTGGCAAAAAACGCAATGCGCTAAATCTTAACTCACACAACCTTGCATTCGTTGCGCGCGTTTTTATAGCGCCATTTCTCACACACCTAAACCAGCATTAAGTCGCAGATGACACATCGGAGATATTTAAATTTTAATTCATTCAAGCGGACGGGATGGAGGGAGGGACGGTGGGAGGGACGGAGGGAGGGGGGGACGGATGGAGGGAGGTAGGGGAAGGGAGGTAGGGAGGGATGGACGGTCTTTTCAGCCACAGCAACGCGTGGCCGGGTACAGCTAGTAAATAAATAAAATGTGTTCACCTCCGACCTCTAGTTCGCTATCCACAACGCCATTGAGCGCTCCAAATGATTAGCGAATGGACCCGTCTGTCT
>OX457042.1:59820210-59894522 GCA_949752735.1 Lumbricus terrestris | reverse complement strand
CAACTATTTCAACGACAACTGGTTCACGAATAATTCGTTCAGCGACAACTAGCTCACGACAGTGTGAGTGTGAGTGTTAAGCAAAAGTCAAATTAACCCATTAGTGCCCACAGGCCCTTTTTAGGGACACAAAGTTAAGCACGTGCAGTCTATCATAAATGAACCACAAGTTTGTAGTCTCTCTTTTTGCTGTTACTACCAATGTCTCTAGTATTTTTCGGAGCATTTTATTTGCATGTGCATAAACATTATGTGCATAATATTTCCTTATGAACATCGACTACGAGAAATTTCACATATAACGAATTCATGCTCAAAGGGGGGTGTTTTTCTATTAAATGACCTCAGTAAATTGAATAAAGTGAATCATGCATATGGCATTGCACGTACATACGTACGTACACGTACATACATACTTATACTACGCACCGTAACGCACGTGCGTGCCGACGTACGTACACGTACGTACGTACGTGGATATTATGTAGGTATGCAAGTATGTACGCATATATGTAAGTGCGTGTACGACTGTACGTACGTACGAACGCACACGCGCACGAAGCATGTAAATTACGTGTATGTATGTATGTATGTATGTATGTATGTATGTATGTATGTATGTGTGTATGTATGTATGTATGCATGTATGTATGTATGTATGTATGTATGTATGTATGTATGTATGTATGTATGTATGTATGGATGTGTGTATGTACGCATACGCACGCAGGCACGTATGCAGGTGCGTATGTGCGCATGCACGTATGTATGTATTTACGTACGTATGTATGTATGTATGTATGTATGTATACATTGTATGTATGCATGTTTGTATGTAGATACCACGCACGCACGTGCGTAAGTAGGTAGTATGTATGAATGTACCTATGTATGTACGGACGTACACAAGCACGTACGCCGTTGCCTATGTACGCAGGTACGTAGTACAAGTGTGTATGTACGTAGGTATGTATGTGCGAATGTACATACATACATATTTACTTATGTATGTACATGTACGTTTGTGCGTACGTGTGCACGTATGTATGCTCGTATTCAACCATCTACGTGCACCGTAACGACGCTTTGCCTTGCACTGTAGTTCATAATATCAGTTGGACGAGTATAACCGGGTCTGCCCTATAAAAGTCAATTGCTAAGGACGGACATATAGTCGGGATAGCCGGAAGAGGGGTTAAGGGACCGTCCATAAATGACGTCATGCACCTAAGGTTGGGGTCATACCTATTATGTGACGATGTGTGATGGTCTCTAACTAGATATCATATGACATTTGTGCTGAAGTGTGGCGAGGAGGGTGAAAATCGTACAAAATTACGTTTCGTCATTTATGGACGGCCCCTAATAACTGGTTTTGATATTTCTATATGCTGCATTTCATCTATCTGTATGTTACTTTTCATTGATATGTTTAATTTCTTATTTTAATAACGTGCAAGTGAAATAATCCTGTCATATTTCAAGAATTTTCATTTATAAAAACCTGTGCCCTGTAGTGCCCACTGTCCCTTTGTAGGGACAAGAATTAAAATGCCGAAATTTTTTTTACCTCATGTTTGCAAATTTTTTCCACATTTTCCCCGTTATACCATCCATATTGTCTACCACACCAAGAAATTTCATAAAGTTTTTCCGCCATGGGCACTAAAGGGTTAAATGAAGATTTACCCTGTGCTATGATGGGGAGGGATTGTTCGGATATTTACCAGGAGGAAGTCCATGACAGATACTGGGGAATACCGGGGGGGGGGAATGTTCAGGAGGAAATCTTCTACAGGGTGCGGCCAAAAAAATACCCCATTACGAAAATCGCGATTTCTCAAAAACCGCTGAATATTTTTTTTTATAAAACTTCGCCATTCTATTTCACACATATCTATCTACAGTTTGGCTAAATCTAATGAAATTCGAATCATGGAAACCAAAATGGTGCAACCTTGAAGTGAAACAATGCTATTTTCGTTTCAACAGACTTTTTTTTACTGACAGCAATAAATAACAATGTAGCGACGCAAACAGTCTCACACAACCATGTCGAAAGAAGCCTATTCTGCACCAACCTATTGTCAGTTCATTGAAATCGAACAATCTTGAATTTTCCAACATTGCTAAAGCCCTCTACAGGGTGATACAATTTCATGGATAAAACCCGAGAATTGCCTCTAATCATCGAAGTGGTGACTAACCATCTTATCAAATTTAATGACAACAAACCACTACATTCGGAAATACTTGAAATAATACTTGAGGAATGTACAAACATAGGACAGCTTTCTTCCTCTCTGAAAATTTTGTCACAGGAAGGTGAACCTCAAGATTCATCCAGCTTCGCATCTGAAATTTATTCAACACACACATTGGTTTCTAATCCTAAACAACCAGAAGAATCTTACTTCTACACTACTGGATTCCAACCAGCATCCACAACAGATTCTGATCGCAGAACATCAACTTCTCCTGCCTCGAAATCTCCCTTCTCACCTCACACAAGCATCAAGGAAACTCTCGCTAAGGCTTCGTCTCTCAAAAAAGGAGGACGTTCAGATTGGAAAATCACACTTCATCCTTCCACACGTTTCCTTATCATTGTAGATTCTAACTTCCTCGCCATTGAGACCAAGGACATCCCATATAAATGGCGTTTGGCAGTTGTACCGGATGCCAGACTTCAACACATCCCAGACCTTCTTGACAAACTACTTTCGTACCACTTGAACAACGTCTTTATTTCTGTTGGAATTAATAACCGCACTCTGCCACAACCGTCAGGAAAAAAAGTATCTTTCAACTACTTTGTTCTAACCTTCGCAAGAAATCCAGAAAGAGTTTTTTGTTGGTGTTTCAGTTTCCCCCCTCCTACCAGACTCTTTGAAGAAAAATATCTTACACATAAATGAAAACTTATCTTCGACACCTGGTATGTTGTACATCAAACCCATTGGCAGAGGAGGAAACCATAAATGATCCACCGTATGAAATACATCACGACAAAGAGACAATCCGCAAAATCATGTTTTCGATTATATCAGCTTCATCACGCTAAACCTAAATTTCAATCTAAGCAGGTGCACATCCTCATTTCCATCTGACTAAATGAAGTTGCCAGCTATTGCTTAATATGGCACAGGTTTTAATAACAGTACAGGATGCACTGAAATATATAATCAAGCTAAATTATGTCAGTAGTTTGGTTGTTCTATTTATAGTGTAGGCTATCTACCATTGCTTGTTTTCTGTGTAGACTTTCAAAATCCATTGATGATGTTAAAGAAACAGCTACTGCCAGCTAGTGTTGAACTTTAACTCACAAGCATTTACATGCATATATATATATCTAATTATATATATGCATGTAAATATAAAAAATATATGTAAGCATATATATATATATATGCATGTAAATATAAAAAATATATGTGAGCATATATATATATATATATATACTAGAGTAATGGATAACACTCTGGCGTAGGAAGCAAGAGCTAACGAGTGGAGCCCCTTTGGGTGGACATGCTTTATAGTTTGTAGGCTGCTATTAGCGCCGATTATGTTCTATGCAATTTTATAACTGTCCTCCTTTCATAACTTTTGTGTTAATAATCTTTAAGTGGTACTATATAAATCTAACTGAATGAATGAATGAACCATCTGACTGCATGAAGTTGCCAGCTATTGCTTTATATGGCGCAGGTTTTAATAACACCTCATGCTGCACTGAAATAAATGCACCAAATTCGGGTGCGGACATCCGCACTGGTTTCAACCCCATTTTGTTTGCATTTAAGATGACCTCCTCCTCTTTGCAGATGTCTATGATAGAAGGCCCCCATAACAATATAAAACCAGTGCAAGCATTATATCTCACTCATAGGATGTGCTGAAAATGATGTCTGAAACCAGAAAAATAGCCTCTGTGCAAAATTTACCAAGTTCTATTTTAAGAACCAAAAATGGCACCAGTCAGATTCTTGCATATTTGGAAAGAGCACAACGAATAGATTGCATGCAATAAGTTTCAGTCCTCTGACCCATTTTGTTGTCAAGATATGACAGTCCAAACGTGATGGATCGGGCCGTTTTCTCAAAATCCGCTTTTTTGCTTATTTATTTCAAAAATTAATATCTCTGTCAATTTTTGAGATATTTTGTTAAAATTTTCACTGTCGTTATCTATTTTGCATGTAGTTCATCTATGAAAATATTCAGAAAAATCCAGGGGTGGGGTGTAGGCCTACGCCTCTGGTTTACATGACGTGGAATAACACTGATTAGTCCTATTTTAACACAAAAAAGTTGGGAAAAAATTTTTCATTCAGGAAAGAGTGACTATAGCCTACCATTATCAGCATTTTTAGCTGATCACAAATATATAATTTGTTTGCTTGTAGGTAAAAAATGCACAATGTTACACTAACAAAACGGACTATTAGGTGTCTCACATATTGTCATGTTACAGTAATGTATCATCTATCTTGAAATAAAGCACAATTGTATTGGAATATATGCTCAACACATTTATTTCTACAATAATACGTCTTTTCATTGGCCCATGCAAAGTAAGACAGTCGTTGAGCACCGCCTTCCAGTTGGAATAGGAAGCTGAAATTTTGTCTCAATAATACTATTGATAAGTCTAACAAACTGGGAGGGCGCCCTGGTTTTTAGCTTGAACTTTATTTTTTACCATGTAGGCCTATCTGTGAACCACACTACTTCAGATGTTTCTTATGATGAAAACAATGTTAAATTGAACATGATGATGAACATGATGATGATGAAACTGGATCTGTTAGTGAAAATAACGATTACGAAATTGTTGGCACTGAAGAGGCGAGAGACCTGAATGCAAGTAAAGATCCAGAAAATGTTTGACAGTCAGAAGCACAGACTTGCTCTGTTGCACAATTCAGCAAAAGAACAATGTGGAATAAAAGAACACGGACACATTTAGTGAGTATTCAAGATAGTTTTGGATGTTTCATGACAGCCGAGTTGAAAGACATAGACTAATCGTTCGACATACAAATCCTAAAGCAACAACTAACGGACTATGACACATGCTTGCAACTTAGGTGTAGGCATATTCCATTAATTTTTGATAAGATATTTTCTAGAAAACAGTCATGCCGACTTTGAACACAACACAATTCAGCTCTAAATTTCCTAGAATCATGATTTATTTATTTGATTTCCAAATTTTATAGATATACATTATTATTGAGTCGATCAAACAGGAAGGCTATGTCAAACCTTCACAATTAATGTAACTAAACGTTTAGTTTAAATTTACAAGTTTTATAATGCATGGTTAATTCCAAGAATAATTGATAGAGTTTAACCAAAATTAAGCTGAAACATGTAATTAAGGCACCTCTTAGATCAGTTTCTTTTTCTTTTCTATCGAAAATGTCAGAGAAACCCTAATTTTAAAAATAGCATTCATTCAAATAAAAAAATCATCTAACAGACAAGATCAACAGGCATTCAGTGTCATTAGGGTGTAAACTTGACGCATATAATTTATGATAAAAATATTTAGAGTACATTGCCGTCAATGTCCACTGCAGCAACAATTCATTCTTCCTTAAGAGCCTGCCACCATGACTTTGCTCTAAAATGCTTTTAACACAATGAAATTATATTTTTTTCTAACAAAAGTTATGCTCGTTTGATTCTCATTAGTTTATAGTGAAAAAATAAAATAAAAAGTTACTGAATATTCGTGTCATCCATGTCTACTGAATCCACTAAGTTAGTATTCTGAAATTTTTCTGGGCATTAGAGGCATATATTCTGAATCAGATAACCCGAACAGCATCAACATCGGTTCACTACCTCGCAAATTAGGGCGAATTTCCAGTCATGTACTGAATTGAAGAATAAACTGCATTCTTTGCACCTCTCGCCTATTTCGGCGTCTGGCGCAATATTTAGGATGCGACAAACGACGGGTTTCGAGCCCCTGCGTCGCATTTGTTAACGTCCATCTGATTATGCGGTAACGGTGACTTTCGTGCTCTTTTCACTGCACCTTAGTCAGAATATATCATCATTACAGGCAATTAGTTTTCATCATCTCAGATAATTAACAATTTTAAGTTTTTCACATATTCCAAACAAAGTAGCCTATGACTCATCAATAAAAGAATTAAATTTAAGTCAATAGTAACGTGCACCTAGCAAACTGGTAGTAGCCTAGTGACACTTTTTTTAGATTAAACTGCTAAGGTTGTCAGTACTTTACCTAAATAGAGGAATTCAAGAAAGGGAAAGAGATTGTGCATTATAAGGACATCCTCATCTTTTAAACTCAGCCAAATGTATTCTCTAGCGTGCCATTAGAACAAGGACAGTGAGTTAGGATTATGGGCATAACTCCGAACGGCGGTCCCAAATTAAAATTGCTGTTTTTCCATGCTATTTTCATACTGCGCACACCCCCGTTGCTGCGCACAGCCTATTTCTGTAGGTAGGCCTATATTTGCTCAAACTTGGGCTAATTATCCAACTGGTCCAGCGGTTGAGAATTGGAAGCTGGATGAAAGTCTTTACAGGTGAAATAGAGGTTGGATTGATGGAAAAACGCAAAAGAAATGGAATCTGGATGACGGTTCTTTTAGAGGTGAAATAGAAGCTGGGTTAGCGAAAATAACGCATGAGAAATAAAAGCTGGATAAAGGTGTTTCTAGTTCTGAAATAGAGGCTGGATTGATGAAATACGCTTAAGTAATGGAAGCTGGATGAAGGTATATTTATATATGAAATAGAAGCTGGATTGACGAAAATAACGAGCGAGAAATAGAAGGTAATTTTAGATCTGAAGTAGGCTAGAAGCTGGATGCATGTTGAAATACATGAATGAAAATCATCAATACAGCTTAAGCTAGAAAAACATTTTATTTTTTCCATAAATCCAGCTTCTATTTCATCAACACGTTGGACATATCTATAACGGAGTTTATCAGCATGATGCTTTATAGTGGCGCTTTAGCCACAAGTCGGATGTTTTCGGAAAGTACCTCAAGTTGTTGTGTGACAATTACAACATTTGACGATATAGACTATAATAATTAATTTGGGACCGCCGTTCGGAGTTATGCCGGATTATGTTAGTTAAATATAATATATTATTATTATTAATGCTGTTGTTAACTAGTAACTTATTAGTGATTCCATAGGCTACTTAACTTCGCTTAAATTGGATCATGCCCTTAATAAGTAGGCCTATTTCGTCCAGGTCTTGGCTCACTTGCAGTGATCAGCATGACTCCGTTTTTAGTCCGCTTTTGTTTACTTTATACACCTCTCACTTTTAGAAATATTACTGGATTTATCAAATGTACTGGAACATAACTTATATGTTAATTATACGGAAACCAACATTTTAGGACAGCTTGACTTTTCGGTCATCTGTGTAGCTGTTGTGCACTAAAGTAGAGAATATTCAGTTTTGGATAAATTCCTATCACTAAACTGAAACTTCATTCGTTCACCGAATTTTTCCATTCATTCCGAGCATTTATATAGCGCCCCTTCAGGAAACTACTCAGAGGTGCAATTAACCATAATTATAATCAGTAGGCTACGATCCAAAACAGCAAAAACTATAACAAAATTAATTGTTTCAGTACATGGTAGCAAAAAGGTTACCTATTTTGGTATGCTATGTGATTAATTAAATTCAATTCATTTAGCCTATTTTAACCATCAACCATAAACAATAGACAAAGCAGGCCTATAACATGCTTCACATAATCGGATAGCAACAAGGAAGACCCTAAGGGATGAATATCCCGCCAGCAATGACATCAGTTTCTATCTAGGCCTACATGTGCAATTTTAACAGATGGCTAGACGGTTGACATCATGAATTGAGCAGTAGTCTAAAAAACAGCTCGAGATGACAATTAATGTAGTAAACTTAACTAAAAAAACACACGCAAATAAAATAAAAATTAGTAGGCCTATGTTTTTGTAAATCAGTAATTTAACGAAATATTTGGATTTTTGTCGGATTTTGATAGCATTGTGTTGTATTATTATGCCTAATTTTAAATCAATCAAAATTATATATTCTTGCTCTGAAGAACGCGAGATTTTTCTGAATTGAGTAGCCTATGCACGGTAACGACCATTAAGCTATCACTATGCTTAAAATTGCGCTTAAAGGATTTTGTGTTTGGATAACATCTCCAGTTCTAAATCATGGGATTAGAATGATTAACGCTATAGCTTACCATAATTATGCGATTTCATGGACAATTTCTAGCGATTAGCACTCAATGATCTAAGACTAATGTATTCAATAGTATTTTTCACTTTAGGCTACTGCATAATTATGTCTAATATATTTCCTGACTTGACTTGTGTTGGCGGTCAGCCTGCAAGAAGAACGTACACAAAAGGTGTGAGAAGAATGTTCCGCAGTTGTGTGGTCTGGATCATACTGAGATCAACGCCTTCGTTGCCTTAGGCTCAGCAGGCAGCGCCAACATCGAAGGTCAGTAATAAATTGTATAAGAGCATCGTTTAATTAATCCAGTTCCCTCTTTTGAGGGGGTAATTCAGGTTTCTGGGTACGGGGGTGGGAAAACGGCCGTTTATACCATAAGAGTAGTTTTGGTCAGGGTTTCTATCGTCCCGATGTCTAATGGATTGCAGGCTAATAGGGCGAACCGTTGAGATTCGCTCCCTGTGCGTAAGGCCACTAGTGAAGAACGAGTTCGTGGGCGAAGTTTATCAGGGACTAGGGTGGTTAAGGCCCCAAGGAGTCCCAGATTCATTGTTTTACCATGTAAATGTTTTTTTTCGGTCTTTGCGCCCCCCCAAAAAACTTTCAACCAAATGACAAAAAAGCATCTACTTTTTGTTCGGCTATAGGCCTAGTGATTTTCATGAGTTTGAACTTGACGACTAAAGAGGTCATCAACTTCTTTGGGGGCCAACACGAGAAAATATTATTGTGAGCACCGCTCGTTCTGAACAAAGTTTCTTGAGCCCCCCAAAACGGAAACCAAACTCCGCCCATGAATAAGTTCTAAGGAAAGTAAAGGAGAAGGATTTCTGTGTTGGTGATTTGATCCGCTGAATAACGTTTTATTCCACATGCGTATAATTGCACCAACCCGTTGCTTCGTTTTAGGAGAGAGGTGAGGAAGCTGATTCATATGGATCCAAGCTGACTGGCCGATCTCTACGTCAAGTTGAAGCTACATACGGACGAGGGTGGAAAAAGGAAGAAGCAGAAGACGAAGACGGCCAAAGCATGTCCTTGCATTCACAGCGTTCCATAATAGTATCACGACGTCGACATGTAGGCCTAGACTACGTTAGCTGCTTAGTGAAGACATTATTATTGATCCACCTGCTTCGTTCATCATTTACCTGCTTCAATGTGCTTCATAGTCGATATGCTCTTCACTTATTTTTTCACCTAATTCCTCACGGCTTAAGAATAGCTGCTTGATTGAATGGCTTGTTGATTAAACACTCATTGATTGATTGATTGATTGATTGATTGATTTACTGGCCAACTGAACACACACATATTGATGAATTGATATACCTGATTAGTACATGTAAGGGTTGAGTTAGAGTGTGACTGGTTAAGTACAGTTGGTTGATTGACTGGCTTGCTGGCTGATTGAGCATCCATTCATTGATTGACTCACTGGTTGACTGAATACACAATAATATAACTTTGATTCCTTGATTGACATGATTCTTAAAGATTGGGTTAGAGCTTGACTAATTGAAGAACATCTTCTGTAAGCTTATACTATTATTATGACTGACTGATAATCTCTTCAATAATAATAGTCATGACTGTTTTTCGCTTTGCAACGTATTGCAGCTATCATAGACATATTAGACATAGACATATTTTTATTGATCCCATCAATTCAATTGTACATGTATGTTTAACAAAGTATAGACATAATTCGCAATAAGAAAATACTCAAAGTGAATAGGTATTATAAGAGTGAGGGAGCAAATAGGCACACCAAAAGGGACAAGTCCCGCTAAGCAGGGGCCTAATTAACAAAGTGAAGTGAGAAAGTGAAAGCTGAAGGGAGTATTGGAATGCAGAGATATTACTTAACTAGGGAAAGAAAAAAATTATTATAAAAACAAGACTAATGTAGTTAACACTACATGAAAAACTCAGAGAAAGAACAAAATAAAAGCAAAAGCAATCAAACAATCAAATAAATCAGCATTAGCATGGGTAACCCCTCATGCTATATTAACAGAAAACATTACATAATGTATACACACGTAACAGGTGTTTAAAGTGAGTTAAGTTAGTAGCCTTACGAATGTGAATCGGAATTTTATTCCATGTGACAGGGCCTTGGAATTTAATAGAAAATTTCCGAACATTTGTTTTTGCAAAAATAATACTGAAGTCTCTATTACCTCTAGTGAGTCCAGGATGCAATGCAGGAGAGAAGTAAGATGCAAAGGAAGAAGGGAGGAGGTTATTGATGTATTGATACATAAATTGAGATGTCTGTTCAAATCTAATCTGCTTAATATTTAGGAGTTTATGCTCAGCAAATAAGGGACCAGTATGACAGTTAACAGTGGATTTAGTGATAACTCGTATGGCTTTTTTTGCAAGGTCCTTAACCCTGCGAGTACCAGTGGGGTCAAAAATGACCCCAAGCCCACTTTGACTGTACATTGCGCAAAATCTGTTCGTGCAAATTTATTTAATATTTGTGACTTTCAAGATGTACCTAGTCTCTATCGAAATATCAATTAATATTTTCTTTGTTTATCACCAGAGGGCGCTGGCAATCTTTTATAGCATTGAGTACCAGTGGGGTCATTTTTGACCCCAATAGCTTTTTTGAATGCTTTCAATGGTATCCTTTGAAATAATTCAAAATTATAATTTATAAATCCTTTCTATAGTATTATCTGAACAGCCAGGTAGAAAAAACCATATTCCATGAAACAAGCCAATCATTATTATGGATTACAATTCATCTAAGGGTGGAGTAGACACCGCTAATCAGATGATGAGAATGTACACGACGAAGAGGATGACAAGGCGATGGCCAATGGCCATATTCTATAACATGGTAGATATCATCGCTCTGAATAGATTCATTATCTGGATCGCATTAAACCCGGAGTAGCATGAGCAGACAACGCACAGAAGACGAGTCTTTCTCCTGCAGCTCGGAATGGAACTTATTGGGAACAGCAATGGTGATGCAGTACAACGGCCGATCCAGATGTCGTCTCCAACCCTGTCGAAGAAACGTGCACGGTGTTCCATTTGTCCAAGGGAAAAGGATAAAAAAGGCCAGCATAATCTGTGCAGCCTGTACATGCAATGTGTGCAAGGAACATGCCCAGTATACATGCATGAACTGTAAACTGTAACAGCAATGACCGGATATTTTCTATGTTAGTTTTGGACATTGAACACTCGAACACTTTGAACATTAAAACATACCTATAACCATGAAAAATTTAATTCATTTCAACAGCCTAAACACGTTCCAATTGCTTTACTACTATTTGTTTTTTGGCAATTAATAAAAATGCAAAAAATAAGGAATTTATTGAAAAGTTGCGTTGGGGTCATTTTTGACCCCACTGGTACTCAGTGTATCAAAAAGATTCTGGTAATCTGAGGGTTAAAACATGGAGATGGGTATCATAGGTTGAAGTCCAAATTAAATTAGAGTAAGTAAGGTATGGATAGACTAGGGTGAAATATAGATTGATAAGCACATCTTCACTATTATGCTAAAAGAATAGTAATAGATATAAAATCAGATCACAAGCTAGCAGTTATTGTTGCCAGTTAAAAATAAATTAATAAGATCTAAATATCACTAGCTTCACTTAAGCCTACTTATTTTTATTTGTCAAATCAATGGGTTTTCCAACATCACGCAATTCTGATTTCTTACTCATTTTGACTGTTTCAGCCTTCTTTCGAGAAAGGAGAAAAAGTTACATGTAGCACGCGATGCTTATGACATTTTGAAAATTAGTTTGATAACCTTTTCAATGTTTCTATTCATTTATGTTCACGTAATTTGAATGCCGCGTGGTCTGTACTATGTAGTTAGGCAATTCATTGCTACTAGATCCATTCACTTTGGTGTTGCTTTCAGGCACAGAAACTGGCTGGAAATGCTGTAACATGAATAACTTGGTTATTACGTAGTCATCATACGCAACGCAGATTCGGGACAAATTCAGCAGTAGGCCTACAATTCCGAAGCGATGCAAACCTTGCTACAGTGTGAGATTTGCCTTGGAGGCTGACGGGGTTGAATCCCTAGTTTTTCTTAGAGCTCGTTCGTAATTTAGCAGGCTACAGTCTACTTTTCACACACCCCAACTCCACGTGGATCATAATTTGACTCACCAAGTTATTTTACTACAATTCTCACACGGCTTTGTGACATATTTTTAACGAGACACTGAGGCAGGTATCATTCTTTAGGAATAAATAATTACTAATTATTAAGATTAAAACAATCTTTTCTGGCTGAGGAACCTCGCCCTTACACATAATTTTTTTATCAGAACAGTAGGCCTACTTCGAAATTTAATGACTTTGTTGCGATGAATTAAATAAAATAACATCGGAAAGGCGCTGCAGAGGAAATTCATAGACACTCACATGTTCAATAAAAAAATTTCGTTTCTAAGTTTTAGCCTAATAGACCTATTTATTTATGATATTTAGGCTATATTGAGCTAACGAGATAATCTAATCTAATTAAGATCAACAACAGTTTGCGTAGACACTAGACAGTGATGTAGGGGAAAGTCGATTTTAAATAAGCTCAATGTATTTACAACAGAATTTTTATTGTACATTATGGCAAGTTGTCCTCAGTATACAAACTAGAAAAGTTCATTCTTTTATAAAAGTTATAATTGGCGAGCGCCTTCTCATGTATTCGTCTTTAAACACCAATTTCAGTTACAATTAGTAAAAAGCCTGCGATACCAACAACACATTTTAGGATGTCGTTTCCTTTGGACGATTTAACCGCCAATCCATCTGACCCTGGAACGAGCGAACCTCCTCCTCCTTCTGACCCGTTGTCTTCATCACCCCCGCCTGAGATCTTTGGCTCTTTGTCTTTCTCTTTGTCTGGCTTTTTGGTTGGACTTTTGGTTGGCTTAATGGTTGGCCTTTTGGTTGGCCTTTTGGTTGGCTTGTTGGTTGGTTTTTTGGTTGTCTCTTTGTCTGGTTTGTCGACTGGCTTTTCAGATGTGCGCTTCAATCCGCCTGATAATCGGAATAACAATATTTATTAGCCTAGTCCAAAATGTAACGAATCTTCCAATAAAAAGTCGTGCACACCGTAAAGAATTCCAAATAGGCCTATAGGCTAAGTTCACACGCACTAGCAAATTCCTGAATAATTATGCACTAAGCACCAAAAAACAATTATTGTCATGTGCACCGACATAATCAATAAATCAAAAGGGCCAAAAAAAACACCGGCACAAAACCGCGCATAATTATTTAAACCGCATACGATCAAATTCATATCCGCGCTTGCCTGCGCATCTGTTGAAGTTCGATATCGTTGTAACATTTATTTGAACATATATAGCAGTTGAAAGCAAATGAAAATTATTTTTAAAAATACAAAACAAATGGAAGACCTGATGCACTTCAAAGAATCCACCACTACCTCCAAGGTAGCCTAGTTGTTAAACTCTTATAATAATGTTATATAGAATTTGGCTCAAGTTTTGTTAGACATTTAACTTTTATTTTAGGCGTACAATTACACGAAAAGCGCAGAGCATTAAAAAATAAATGAAACTAAATAATAAGCCTAAATGCAAGACCCAGGACTTGGTAAGATCGGTAAATGAGGTCACCTACCATTAAGCTTAACTGACTGCGAGCACTATCAGCAAGCATACACACACACACACACACACACACACACACACACACACACACACACACACACACACACAGCATTAATTAAACGATTGACGTGAATAAAAGACTCTTTAAATATCGTGACTTACAGATGTGAGAATTTGGAGAACAGGATGAAATGACACGTGGTGCATTCGTCGCGAATCCGCTTGGCAGATTGTCCTTCAGACTGAAGATAACACGACATTCGTAGATCGAAACAAAACACGTGTCATTCTCCG
Organism: Lumbricus terrestris; assembly: GCA_949752735.1. Lineage (NCBI taxonomy): Eukaryota > Metazoa > Annelida > Clitellata > Crassiclitellata > Lumbricidae > Lumbricus > Lumbricus terrestris. The sequence continues at coordinate 59,880,335 of OX457042.1, read as the reverse complement.
GCACTGTCACATTCAACGTGGACCGTATTTCCGTGATATTCGCAGATGTTGACTGCTCCATTGAACCTCTGGGTGGCTCCGATGTACCGCCGCGGATTGACCACGACATACTGGCGGACACGTAGGACGCGTTGGCAGCGAATTTCATAGTGCAGGACAATGATTGAGATGTCGCTTCACGTAGACGTCGTGTTGCAGTTGGCTTTGGATTCAAATAGCACATTGTGTCTTCGACTATTACACAAAATGACAATTCATGTGATGAATTTCAGTCGATTTCTAGGTAATTATAGGGAGAGATTTTAAATATAATTATAGGACTCTAAAACATATAAAATGTATAAAATCATACCATACACACGCAAGGTGATCTGCTTGTCCCTATGGCTCGAACTTCTACAGTTGGCCCTACAGCGTAAAGCTTCGCAATGGTCGGTCCATCTTTCTAGAAAAGTTACCTAACAGTCTCCGTAGTAAACTTCTTGGTCTTTCTTTTCCCTTTTCCGCAAGAGTTCGAAAACCATTCTCTTTGATTTTGGGTTGGAGCTGTCTGGTGGGAGGGAGCCTCTGAGGAACGTCTTGTTGGACTGGCGCTAAATAAATTCTTAATTAAAATTACGATTACAATATGAAAAGTTAGTTAGTTTGCTAGCTGTAAGTTCATCGGCCATGAGTGGAAGGATTGAATCCAGATGTCAAGAAATTTTGCTTGAAATGTCAATCAGATACGGTAACGTCTTTAATTAACGCGCTGCAATTCAATGTGCATTAGGACATCGTATGACGTTACAATGGTCTTAGAATCGAGTTACTTCGAAGCCAGCAATAGGTTGCATCAATCCGAAATCTTTATATGCATCCACGACGAATGTTTAATCATGATGAGTTAACATCGAAACCAGCAGCCAGCGTCATTCAGCGGCACTATTATACTGATTTAGGTCTACTTTACGACGCAGGGTAGAGAAAACTGGACGAGAAACAATGATGCTTTCAATGTTCCACCTGAGGTGCTAAACAAACAAATTGTTTAGGCAAGGATGTGCGAGGCATAAAACTTAGACTTATACGATAAATTTAGACTTAGGCTATACGCTAAATTTAGGGTTTTCGCCACCCCTCCACTCCACCCCCGCTTCCCCAAAAAGCCAAACATGACCCCGTGTGACTGTGGTATAATGCAATTATTGCAGGCTTCTGTTCTGGTAGTATAATTATTAATAATTATTTATGTGATCTGCGTTCTTGTGCATAATTGCACAGTCTAACCGGTTTGTCAACCGGATTGCTGATAAACGGACATTATTATTGGGCGAGTATGACGTCATGCGGAATGTCTAATCTTTACTAATGCGGCAATGTGGCTGATTAAGACGCTAATATCTTTGGTTTTAAAGTGAATTGAGAGCTGAAAATAGTCGCGTTGACCTTAAAGTTTCCGTAAGAGTCAATTGCAAAATGTTTGGTAAACCGACACTCTGTCATTTTCGAACCTTTTCTGGGTCGAAGAGTCAAAATACTTGCGGACATACGAACATACAAACAAACAAATGGAAGGACAAACTTTGAGAAGTATATTTAAGATATAGTACAGTTACTCGTATATATATATACATATATATATAGTAGTAACGGAAATGCTTACCAATGACTATGAACAGTGCGGATTTCGTTGTGTCCTGCTCGCAATTGTAAACTCCGGCTGTAGATACGAGAACGGTTTTGACGACAATATTAGAGAATTCCGAGATACTTTTGTTGTCTGTAATGAAGTCAGAGTTCTCTATGCTAGCACCCGATTTAATGAGTATCCTTCGTTGGCCGCCAACTGGCCACATGGTCCAAGTCATATTAATAGGAGATTGAGAGCACGTGCATTCGAAATATGGATTGTGCACTCCAACCGACTGAAGCACGTTGCGAAGCTCACCATCTTGCCCTGAAAATTAACGGCAATAACAGTACTCAAGAAATTATTTTGCAGTAGACCTTCTTCCTTAAGGATTCAACTAGCCTATAAAGTGACAAATTCTCAATGGCTTACGTCACGATTCCAAAATTCTTCCAGCCTACTTTTAGACTGCTTCGGTTTCCGTAATAAAACGTCTTGCCCGATGCTTGCACGCACGTCCATTGGCAAGTTGACGTGGCACAGGTGGTGGATGTAGAAGAGTGCTACAAGTTGCCCAGGGCGAGTAAGATTCCCAACCCCCTTTAACCTTTATTGACCCAACGTTCCCAAAGTGGAACATAATTATTATTAAACAATTTGGAGGAACGGTAAAACCTACTGTAAGTCATGTCATAGATATTCATTTGCTTGAACAATGATGGGGGAATGTTTATTTACTCTTATTTTAAGTCTGTTGCCGTTAAATAAAATGATTATTTTGATGCAAATTTGTCAATAATCGACATTTATGCTAATAAATATTTGAAATTACTTTAGGTTACAAACGCATAATGATTATTTATTTTTATTGTATATTTGGGTTGAACTGTGTCTATTGTGCCTACTTATGGTCAAATATTTTAACGGTAGTGCCTTATGAGTGAGCGACGCAGCTGATTTTACATATGTTACACTTTGGGAACGTTGGGTCACCCTCCCTAGTTGCATCAATATTTTTGCGTTCTACTGAAATTTTTCCCGCTCGCTTCAAAATTTTCATTGATTGTAATTGTCATTCTAATATGAGTATGAATATCATTATTAATAGTAATAGTAGTAGCATTGGGCCTACTATTGTTATTATTAGGCCTATTGTTTTATTATTTTATTATTGTGATTTGTTTGTTTGGGGGTTATGGCAGTTTGAAAAGTGCGTTTGGCTTTCTGTGGCATGATGGTTTCAACGTAAATTTGAGTTCTGATTAGCCCATATTATTGTTCTGTTTTTCATCAGGGTCGGTTGTGTGGGGGGCAGGGTATGGCGAGGATGAGATGGGTATCGTTGTATGAGGCCGGGGTAGGATACCGTGGGACCAAGGTGATACCAATGTGAAACAATATTGTGTCATGAATTTCATATGTTGAGCCCTTTGTGGAGTGGGGCGGCATGGAGAATGGGAGGTGTGGGAGATGAGGGTGGGGTAGGCCTGAGTCGGGGTGGAGGTGGGGTGGGGTCGAACGGTTGGTATGGGTTGAAGTGAGCCGGAAGGGGCAAAGTGGGAAGGAGGGTTGGACGAACAACTGAAATGTATTCAGACGAACGGGCTGTTTAGGAGCGGTGCGGAGTGGGGCGGGGTTGGGGCGCAGTTGGGGCGAAGATGAGACGAGGTGGGGCGGTGTGGGGTGTGGTGAGGGCGGTTGGAATGTAGGGTTTTAGCTCGCCGGGTGTGGTCAAAGTGGGAAGAAAAGGTCAAAGTGAAAATACAGTGAAGCATTATAATTTCATGAATTTCAGATATTGAGCATTTTACGGAATGGGCGGAGTGGAGTGGTGGGAGTGAGGTGGAGTTGGTCGAAATTGGGTGGTGGTGGGCTAGGGTTGGACGGTAAAGACATGGGGTTGAAGTGAACCGGGTGTGTTCAAAGTGAGGAGGAGGGTTGACCGAGAAGCCAAAAGATTACTCCAGATAGATGGTCTGTGTGAGGGGCGAATTTGGGGAAGGTAGCATGGGGTGGGCGGTGTGGAGACTGGGGACTGAAGTGGGGGTTTTGTGTGTTGCTGTCAGGGTAGTGGCGCGGTGGGACCGGTTTAAAAACAAATTGAGACAATAGTTTTCATAAATCTCATATCTTGAGCATGTTATGGGTGGGTTGGGGTGGAAGGGTGGGGCTGGGTCGATGGGTGGGCATGGGGTGGGATGGGTAAAAGTTAGGGGGAGGTGGGATATTAACCTTTGTGAATGACAGCTTTTATTATTGTATAAGGTGACACGAAAGTTCGTTCACCGTTTTCAAAATGCGCTATCTCAGCAACGGCTTCATATTTCCTTATAATATTTTGTCAGTGTATACATCAGCCAAATGAAAGATACTGGTACAAATTTGATTATGATCCGGTCCGTTTTCGCCATTATTTAGAAGAAAATGTAAAGACGACCAGTTTTTTGCGGAAAACTGCGTTCGTCAAATTAACACAGAAAAGAAAATGTGTATACGCCTAGCCTCGTATACAAGCGTGCCAAGACTCTGTTGTTGCCTATATAGGACATACACAGACGTAGGCTATTAGCGAACAGTGTCTCCTTTCTGCTTAATGACAGCACTGACTATCCGGCATGACAGGATCAGCCTCCCAACTGCTATCGATCTCCACGCTCGTTGGAGGCGACGCTTGATCTGATCAGCGTTCTTTGGCTCAGGATCTTTATAAACGATGAGAGAGAAAATACTCCACAAGATCGCAAAGCAGAGAGGTCCGGAGAGTTGGGTGGCCAATCCTTCGGCTTTATGTGTGACGGGAGGCTGTCGTCTATAGCCACTTTGTCGTCACAGCTGATGTATGACAGGGTTCCACGACAACTGGTCTACCGACAACTCGTCTACCGACAACTCGTCTCCGGACAATTGGTCTAACGACAACTGGTCTACAGACGAATAGTATTGATGAAATAGAAGCTGGATTTATGAAAATGGTATCTTAGCTTAAATGGAAGCTGGATCGATGATTTTATTCATGTGTTTCGACATGCATCCAGCTTCTACTTCAGATCTAAAAATACCTTCATCCAGCTTCTATTTCTCACCCGTTATTTTCGTCAATCCAGCTTCTATTCCAGATATAAAACAAAACCCTTATCCAGCTTCCATTACTTAAACATTTGTCATCAATCCAGCTTCTATTTCAGATCAAGAAATATTTTCATCCAGCTTTTATTTCTCATACGTTATTTTTGTCAATCCAGCTTCTATTTCACCTGTAAAAGAGCCATCATCCAGATTTCATTTCTCTTGCGTTTTTTCATCAATCCAACCTCCATTTCACCTGTAAAAACTTTCATCCAGCTTCTATTTCTCAAGCGCTGGATCAGTTGTCTGTAGACCAGTTGTCGTAGACGAATTGTCCGGAGACCACTTGTCGTTAGACGAGTTGTCGGTAGACGAGTTGTCGTGACACCGTATGACAGCGTGCGCCATCCTGCTGAAATACTCCTCGGTCATTATCAACAAACAACTTTCGTTGCATGACACAGCCGTTGTCATTTTCTCTCTCGAACGCTGGCTTCACGATCTGCTCGAGAACGTTGGTGATGTACGTAGTACTGCGAGTTCAGTCGGGTACCATTTGGCACAAATTGAAGTTCAGTGAGACCCCTGGCAGTCATCCCACCCCAAACCATCACCGACGGACTAAACTTCATCTGTGGAGCAGGTGGAACGTACTCTTCCTATGCCTGATAGAGTCAGTGCTGTCATTAAGCAGAAAGGAGATACTGTACGCTAATAGCTATTATAGCCTACGTCTGTGTATGTCCTACATAGGTAACAACAGTGTCTTGGCACGCTTGTATACGAGGCTAGGCGTAGGCCCTATACACATTTTCTTTTCTGTGTTAATTTGACGAACGCGGTTTTCCGCAAAAAACTGGTCGTCTTTACATTTTCTTCTAAATAATGGCGAAAACGGACCGAATCATGATCAAATTTGTACCAGTATCTTTCATTTGGCTGATGTATACACTGACAAAATATTATAAGAAAATATTAAGCCATTACTGAGATAGCTCATTTTGAAATCGGTGAACGAACTTTCGTGTCACCCTATATATCTGCATCAATTGGATCAAGTTATATTTTTACATATGCATGATGCTTATAATAGTCAAAGTGACCCAACGTTCCACTTTGGGAACATATGCATAATTCATACATCAACTAAATTTTTTTACTGATTGCCTCTAAATAGGTGGTAAACTCTAACATAGCGAAATTCAGAAGTGATAGAATGACGATTTCAGTATCTGGGATGATAAAGGTTGAAAAGGATTCAAATATATATAATATATATATATATATATATATATTCGGGTTTTAGTTGTCCCATTGCATGCAGCGACATCTTGTGAACCTTCCGCAAGAGTAATGTTTCAGTATTCGCGATATTGACGTGATAAATTGATTTGATAGATTTTCACCACTTTTTTGTAAGTAGGCCTACACATTTACGAATCTGCCTAATTTTCTCTTTAGCTTTATGCAGTACAAATTCGCACATTTCAACGTTCTTTAAGGGTTCATTTAAAGTTGCTTTTTATGGTTTTACCAAACTAGTAAACATTGACCTCTTTAAATGAAATGGCGTCAGTAGAGAGGGACTGCAAAATTACAAGAAGCCCATGGGCATCTTGAATACATTGGTTGCATAGATATTACAAGAAGCCCGTTCTGAATGTATAAGAAGTCTAGAGATTACAAGATTTTCATGATCGCCTTTGATACTATGAGCAAATGGCCAAGAATTGGTGCCTACCATGACACCACCTTCTACTCGTAAAATTACGGGCCCATGCATATACAGATTTATCAGTGTTTATTGAACCTATTTCACCCTTGCCCAAAACTTAAGTGATATGGAAGGAATGTGTAAAGGTTGATGCAGAAAGTACAGACGAAGGAACATCCATCCTAAATGGTTAACTATCGAAAACATCATAATCAGGGCAACATTGGCAAAATTTGAGTTCAGTACGGTAATGAATAGGCTACTGAGTAGACCAACACATCTACGGTCGAATGATAACATTGAATGTTTTCTGATGAAATTTTCTGACGACTTCTTTAGTCATCAGATAATTTTCTTACGATTTCTCGGCTAATTTCGTTGATTTTATTACTTTCATCTCTTATGTAACGCGATCTTTTGCTGTCTTGCTCCGGTTTTGTTGGAATTTTATTTATGAAAACTTTAGGTCATCGGTTTTAAGACGGTTGTAGACGGTTGTAGCTATAGGCGTAGGCCTATCACTAACCTACGCCCTACTGTACGCCAGGAATCGCCGTGCGGCGCGCGCAAAAAATGAAATTCAATATTTAAATGAGTTCATATAAATCTTTCTTTGATTCGCCATTAAACGTCCACCACGTACTTCCTTTTGTTATATATTTGCTGTCTTTTCACCATCTTTTTTTACCTGCAGATCCTCCTGAGTTTCAATACCCTACAAGAGAACTTAGGCCTGCCACATTCTACTAATAATTAACTATTGGATTGTAATGTAACTTACCATTTATAAAGCGCTTCTCACAGCAAGAGCCTTTCAGAAGCGCTCCCCCTGCGGGCAACCCCGAGAGAAAAGGTAAGTTTCTAGACGAGAGAAAAACGAGGAAAGACTTCCAGTGAGGACGGCACAGCGAACTGATGGGGAAAGTCCATTCCATAGAGAGGGACCTATGCAGGTAAATGATAATTGGTGATGTCATAGATATTTACCGTAGTATTCCAACCAATGCACCACCGTGTCTTAAATAAAAAATGTTGTTTGTGGAATACTGGGATAGCCATGATAGTAGAACAAGTGTAGACTATATTTTGTGCACTGCATCATGTTAATCTTACCTAAAGACAAGCAGAAGAAATGCAGGAAAATCCAATTCTTCACCATGAAATACATTTCCGCTTAGAATAAAGAAATGACCAGGAGACAATGATGATTTATCACACTTCTTAGGAACTTCGAGCAACAAGTCATTCAAAGACGAACACATAAAACAATTGAACGAGAGCTGAGTATTGTGACGTCACGAACAATCCTCGCGCATATTATTGTTATGCTTAACTTAAAAACGATACGGATAGGCATACGTCATTTTACACAGTAATAATATAGGTCTAATCTAATCTAATAAAGCGTTTGTAAGGAGCTTCTAACAACATGGCTATTCAGAAGCGCCCTCAGCACAACAGACCCGTGAAAAGAGAAAGGTCTTCAGACAATGAAAAAGATGCAGGTGAATTTTCTAGCAGAATCCTGCCACGAATTCCAGAGGGAAGGTGATTCCACATTCCACATGCAGCTGTCGAAGCAATAATTATTGGCGCTATTATTAATCACTATCATAAATTATTTTCCCCGATGTATCCAAAAATCTTTCAGGAATGAAATCCCATGAAACATGTGTATTATGGTTTTATCCGTTTTGATGGGTGCACCACCAATCTATAGGTAGTCTATGCATGTGGGGGACTGAATGTGCTACCACGAGATGTCAACAACTGAAATGAGCCACGAACGACAAGCGAATCTTCATCCGTAGCCCACCCTCCTCCATCTTCATTATCTTAATTAATGCTTTTACAATTATGTTCTCGAATTGTCTACTGCAATTCTATTCACGTTGGTCTTCCTGAGTTTTTGTCTATCATCGATTCGCTCGAGGACTCAACTCATCTGCCCGAATTCCCAGGTACTCTCGCTTGCTTTTTCCAAATAATCTCACAGTGTAAAAACTCTGTTGTAAATGATGAGCTTGGACAACGCCTAACACAAATACTGACAATTTAAAGCTTTTTGTGCTTTAGGAGCAAGTGTTTGAAGCTTTCCGTTTTGGGGGGATGCTGGGCACTAATGCGTTTAAGTCGCTTCTGTTGCTTGTGGGTCTATGACTAAGTCATATGGTTTGGTGAGGCCCGCATTAAGGTAGGTGCTAAGGGTGCTGCAGCACCTGGGTGACGGGTCCGCAGTTTTGAGGACCCACATTTTCGGAAATGATTAAATTTCTTTGCGAGAATGCTTCGAACCAACATCAATAAATACGAAGCCATAGTGAACGAAATATCAGATTTATTAGCTCGAATTAGTAGTTTGTAAATTGGTTGAAATCGCAGGAACTTATTATTATTGCATTTTTCTTTTGTAAGTATGACCTTTAAAAGTGTTATCATACCGTGAACTAAGCTGTAGGCCTAGCCTAATTTTACGCGGGTCGGTCATATACATTGACCTCTTGAAATTTACCTAAAATAGAAATAAATTTAGAAGAAACGTCATTGGTCAACTTTTAATTTCTGAAGCCTAAATATAACCAAGTTTATCTTCTTCTTCTTCTTCTTCTCTTGTTTTCTGTCTCTTAGGTAAGTTTAAATGTCCGACTTCGTCATTAAATTTTATCCAGATGTGGGCCTCTTTTTCGAGTTTTACATGCATATCCATCTGCCATCATCGAAGCCTGCGGCATCATCTGTCGCACGTGATCCTCCTCTTGCTCGCTTCCAATTCATTTTCCATCGATGGCCGTTTTTAGCAGTTAGACTGCCTCAGTCTGTGCCCTACCCACTTCCTTTGTACGTAGGCTACTCTAACATGGTTCTTTCTTCTCTGATAGTCCCAGTGGCGTAGGCAAGGGAGGGGGTTTCGGGGGTTAAACCCCCCCATTGGCTCCGGAAAAAGGTTTTTTTAAGGTTATTTTTTCATTTAAGTAAGAAAAATAGCAAAAAACAGGGTTTCCAGCCACAAACCCCCCCAATGAAAAATTCCTGGCTACGCCACTGGATAATCCAGACACTTTTTGTAGCCAGGTCATAGCCGGGACAATCACACAAGTAACCAGTGCATGGGGCGAATCGGTTTACGTTGAATTGAGTGCGCACATTTGCCGACCTTCATCTCAGACAATGGAAATCTAAGACCCAAAAATGGAAGCAAGTCTAAAAGATGAATAAATAGTCATATAAAACTAAACGTAGACTTTCCATTCACTTCAGAGCTGGTGCAGAATTCTATCTGCTTTTTAGCTCTGACAAATGACTCCGAATCTTCTCTTCTTTAGTTCTCTGCCGTCAGGCAGAGAACTAAAAATTATGTCCAATGACGCCATGCATATCTGTTCTGTGCATCCCTCTTTAGCCCTCTGTAACCGTCCTTTGTCATCATCCAGTCCAGTAGCATTGTTTTTGGTCTTCCTCTTGTCATTTCCCTTCCATTCTTCCTTCGATGATGTCTTTTACTATGGTGTCACTCCTCATGATGCTGCCTCCGTCTTGTCTCCAGCATTGACCTTTTCTCTCCCATCATCTGTAGTAATATGTCTTCGCTCGTCTTGTGCTGACACGCTACGTTATAATAAAAGATATAATAATACTATTATTATCTCTGATGCAGAACATAAAACTTGATTTAAATGAAGGAAACACATTAAAGAACTTGAAGTGAATTATTATTCATCGATATCGATGCATCACAAGATTAACTTTCATATAATATATATATATATTTATATATATATATATCACTTTAATACATATCACTATAATATATATCACTACAATATATATCTATAATATATCACTATAATATATAGATCACTATAATATATATATATATATATATATCACTATAATATATGTCACAGAACATAAAGCTTGATTTAAATGAAGGAAACACATTAAAGAACTTGAAGTGAATTATTATTAATTGGTATTGATGCATCACAAGATTAACTTTCATATAATATATGGCTATAATATATATATATATATATCACTATAATATATATATAATTTTATATATATATATATCACTATAATATATATCACTATAATATAGGCTATATAATTATATCACTATAATTTATGCCTATGTTTTGTTCAGATATTTATGCGTTATGCATAAATTAATGAGGAGCATTTTTAGAAAAAATATCCCATCGACGTTTGCATAAATGAATAATGAGCTTAATCGATACAAATCGGTGGCCACTAAATGCACCATACATCATATAAGTACATAAATAATCCTAATGTATGTCTGTGTGTTTGACATCTATTCTGAGTTCATCCATGCAGCGGTCACAATTGATAATCCAATCCCATGCATGGCATCCATTGGCATTAGCTATTCCGTTGTTAGACCACCATTTAGATATTTCCAAATGGACCATTGGCCTAATCGGTTACGATCGGGCAGACAATGGAAATCTAAGACCCAAAAATGGAACCAAGTATAAAAGATGAATAGATAGTCATATAAAACTAAACGTAGACTTTCCATACACTTCAGAGCTGCTGCAGAATTCTATAGCTGCTTTTTAGCTCTGACAAAATATGGCTCCTAATCTTCTCTTCTTTAGTTCTCTTCCGTCAGGCAGGTTCATTTGTCCAATGACGCCATGCATATCTGTTCTGTGCATCCCTCTTTAGCCCTCTGTAACCGTCATTTGTCATCATCCAGTCCAGTAGCATTGTTTTTGGTCTTCCTCTTGTCATTTCCCTTCCATTCTTCCTTCGATGATGTCTCTTACTATGGTGTCACTCCTCATTATGACATTGTGACCAATTCAGTTTTTCTGCTGCCTCTGTCTTGTCTCCAGCATTGACCTTTTCTCTCCCATCATCTGTTGTAATATGTCTTCGCTCGTCGTGTGCTCCCTCCAGCTGACACGCTCCATTATAATAAAAGATATAATAATAATTAATAATTATCTCTGATGCAGAACATAAAACTTGATTTAAATGAAGGAAACACATTAAAGAACTTGAAGTGAATTATTATTCATCGGTATCGATTCATCACAAGATTAACTTTCATATAATATATTATATCACTGTAATATATATGTATATGTATATCACTGTAATATAATTATATCACTATAATATATATATCACTATAATATAAATATCACTATAAGCAGCAAGTTGATGAAATCCGATAGAGCCTCGATGAGGGGCTGGTGCATCCCGTTGTGTCCGATCAGGTCCAACAGATGGCCTGGTCTAAATCCATCCGAACCTCCTGCTGATCCCGCTGGGAAGGATCGGATTGCCTCTAGCACCTCTTCTGCAGTCACTTGCCATGCCACCATTGAAGCAGGGTCGGGTAGGCCCATAAGGGCCTCTGGGCATGGATCTGTGGGTGTTTATCCTGCAATAGCCTGAGGTTCTCTTCACAGGGGATTGCTGGCTGGGCCCCTTCGCACAAGATGCGGACAGCGGCCTTAATGTTTCCGTCCTCTAACTTGGCATTGACAGCAGCAAGCAATACCTCACTCTGATTACGGCGGCCCACACGATTGTTCACAGAGCATTGCTCCTCGCCGAGTGAGCTAGGGTCCGAGAGCCACCTCTCCGTCCGGTTTTTGATGATTTTTGTCATACTCCGACATTTTCCAGCCCTAGGTGGTTGGGCGAGTATGGAAGGAGCAAAGTCAAGCAAGGCCTTCCACGCCGCGGTGGATTGTGGTGCTTTGCATATGTCGATGAGGGTCGAGGTTAAAGCCTGAGCACAAGCCGGGCGGGCTCCCTTGCATATATGCCTGAGGAGTGGCCCCCGGGTCTCTGAATGCGACATTATTATGGCCTTCCAAGACATCGACAGGGTCCGGTCTGAGCGGGGCGCACGATGTAACCGTGACGGCCAATCTCGACTGATCCCCTCCATCCCCCTGCGTCCCTCCGTCGACCCCAACGTCCAACTTATTCCTCACTTTTAGTGTTCCCTCCAACGGTGGGCAATTTGAACCTGGGCACGGACTACTTCTAGGACCATGCAGATGAACCAGGCTGCCCCCCGAGTGCAGTTGTCTTGCGGCCAAGCAATGGCTGCAAGTGCCCCTTGCCTTGGGAGGTTTCTCAGTTTGAGACATCGATGTAAGCCGGCCAGACTATTCTAAATGAATGCATGCCTTGTTTATGTACGTCAGATGGGAAAAAGCAGTACCCTACTAATGAAATGCAAAATTACCTTCAAAGTTCACAATGCGTGAACGGCGTGCGAAAAGAACCGTTTAAGAGATCCGGTTGGAAGTTATAAACGAATAGCGAAAATCCATCTACATGTACATCTTGACGGGAGTTAGACGTAAAGCAAACGAACCATTTCAAATGAACCGCTAAACATTAAACGCTGAAAGTGCGCAGTAGGCTATGCGTGCTGCAACGACTGAATAAAGACAGGTGTGTGGACGTAAACAAATAGCCTATGCGCCCCTTTTACGGCGCGCGCACGCACACCAGACGAACACGAAAAGTCCGACCAAAACATGGGTCAAAAGCATACAAATGGACACTCAACTTCGTTCGAAAAGTTAAGCAAACTCCAGCGGCAAGAATTCATACAAAACAATCCAACAAGAATGTTGAAAAACCAGTGAAAGTAAACAAAAACTAGGCTAAAATTACGTGCGTAAGAAGCAGAGCGTGCAACCCAGACGAGGCCATTCCAGACATTATTATTATTATTATTATTATTATTATTATTATTATTATTATTATTATTATTATTATTATTATTATTATTATTATTAATATTATTATTATTATTATTATTATTATTATTATTACTAGCATCATTATTATTATTTTTTTTCGCTCTGGAACGGCAACTCACTCGGTAGTGTCTGGTTGGGCAAAAGTGCCACGGAAAGAAATAGCGTTAAAGCGTTGAATGGAGGCAGAAAGACGTTGAAAAAGGTAAGATGTCTCTTTAGTATCTCCAGAGATTAATGTTGGACGTTTTCCCAGGTCCTTAATAAAATCAAGTCCATTGTTGTTAATAGGGCCCATGGTCTCCAGGGCCACGGGGACAAAGTGGTGGTTGTTCAACAGGTGGTCGTACTTGGCAGTTTTTCTCGTGTCAGCCATATCATTACTATTATTATTATTATTATTAATTATTTTTATTATTTTTTTAAAAAATATTATTTATTATTACTACTACTACCACTGCTGCTTTTCTTACAAAGCAAACCATGTTAATTTCAAGTCTATGGATGAAGTGTATACTTTGCACCTCCTCCGTTTTCTATGATCCTTGCTACTGTCTGCTGTTCGTTTTGTCGAAGACATTTCTCAAAATTTGAGAACTTTGCTTCGTCGAAAGATTCAACGACGTACAGGAGCTCGTAGTTCTTATCTTGTGTTGAATTCTGTCGTTGGATGAAGTGACTTTGTTCTTGCGTTATGCAGTTGTGAGACAACAGTGAGGCGATTAATTCATCAGTTGGTTGAATATTTTCTAGGAGATAATTTCTGTTGTTTTTAATAATTGCAGATTTTTTCTTGGTTTTTCCATAGAAATCTAAACGACATTTAAACCATCAAAAAACTTTGTATGTTATCACAGTAGCTTGTGTTATCCTAGACCAGAAAACTTCATCATTGGCTAAATATTTGTCCGAACTCAGATGTTAAATATAAACGGAAAAGAAAACTGAATGAAAATCAAAATAGGAACAAAGTGATGAAATTTATTAAAATTGAAAAAGAAGACATTCACGTCAAACTGTCTGACGCGCCAGTTGCACATACCACAGGTCTCCTTTGAATTTTTCACGCACTGTAGCGCACAAATCCGTAGTTTCATTTAAAATATTTCTGAGTATTCTTTTCTACCCCAGTGACCAAACATAAACTTTAAACACTGGTTGTTGTCTGGAATACCAGCAACGACTTGAACAGGCAATTCGCATTAGCAATCTATGGCGAGGAATACTATTTTGTCCGTTTATATTACCCTGGTATTATGCTGCTGCTTGTTTTCCTGTAAGGCCTCAACGCGTATCAAAGAACACGAGACAAAGCAGTGGTACTTCATTATGATCACGTACTTTTCCGATAAGAACAAAGTGTACAACAGTTACTGTAAGCCTACAATCCTTGTAAAAACCTTACCATTCCAGTAACGCCAGATTGACCTCTTGAACCGTTTTCTGGTGATTCTTCGATAAAAGCAAAAGTCAACTGATACAAGGGACCTGATGACTTCTTCGTCGCTTTGCTTTTTTGGTGAATTCAATATCCAATGAAGATATGACTTTTGTAAGACGATATTCAAGATCTCTAGTGGAAGATGACACAACTACAATAAACAAAATGTGCGACGTCAACACTGGAAAACGTTATTGGATGTCATTCATTCGTTCATTGACCAGTTTAAAATTTTCTACAGCGCCTCTTCCAACGGACCACCCAGAAGCGCTTCAGTCTGACTCTAGCAGGACAAAAACCAGTTTTGAGTTAAATTTAAAGAATGCTTCAGTGTAAGAGCTCTCCCTTCAGCGAAGAACTGAGGAACGGCAGCCCTGAATACACGTGGAGCAACAGATCTCTTGCAGAAAGTCAGAGGCATCGCCTATTAGGCCTATAGTTGACATTGCCGACCCTGAGTAGCGATCCTATACCCAATGTAATGTCTCCAGCATAATTATGACCATATTTAGGAGTTTGTCCCATTAGTTGGGTTGCAGAGCGTAGGACTGTCACTCGGACCATTACTGGTTAATCAAAAGTTTTAAGCAGGAACACGCTTCACGTTTAAAGCTGCGATTACAGATATTAGGCCAGTCATAATGTTCCCAAAATATCCTAACTTGAAGATATAACACAAGTATGGGGCGCGGTGGCGTGTAGTGGTAAGCTCGGTGCCTTGGAGCCGGAAGGTTGCAGGTTCGAACTCACCTCAAGCCATCGCGTAGGACCTTGGGCACGCCCTTCGCTCGCAATTGCTCAATTGTTTTCGGGTTAATGTCCATTGCCTTCGTCGTCAACAGTTACTGGGGACTTGGTGAACCTTGATTCAGTACGTGCAACCAGTCTAGAGGTCATTTTTATTTATCAACCATTGTGCCATACTTTCATTGTTCATACACAAAGCATAGTCTATAATAATCCAAAGGTCGTTTCAAATAAGGCCATCAAGTCGATTGTCTTATTAACATCGTTACTAGCATATATGCTAGATAAA
Organism: Lumbricus terrestris; assembly: GCA_949752735.1. Lineage (NCBI taxonomy): Eukaryota > Metazoa > Annelida > Clitellata > Crassiclitellata > Lumbricidae > Lumbricus > Lumbricus terrestris. Next base: position 59,864,708 of record OX457042.1, on the reverse strand, counting down.
TCAATGGCACAATCTTACCGCAGTATGACTTGTAAACGGAAGTGTATTCTGCTCAATTTCTCCATTCGGCAGTCTTTCATCTTCTTCTTTAGAATAAAAATATTGAAAATAAATAATTTTAATGTTTTTGTGAGATGTGCTCTATATATTTATCCGGTAACCCAACATTTAGTTTGTTGTAGCAATCGTTGCAATGCGTATGCAATGTAGGCGTTCGAGAATTTCTCAGCATCCACAAAAGCCACTTCAGGGAGACCAGTTTATTTACTGGCGCTTTAGAAAATCAAATCAACAATCGCTTTGACCAAACTGCTCTCTTCGTTCCTGTGTCAGATCAAAATCCGGTGAGGTCAAACCTGGGAGACAAAATGGTGCTCCTGTGGTAGTCAGTAATGACGTTGGTGGTATGGTGATGCAAATTAAGGTAAAATTGGAATAGTATTGCTTAAGCCTAAGGAGTTCGGTTTTCAGTCGTGAATGGAAAGTGTATACACAGCAGAGGAGGTGCAAGCGAAGGAGAGGTGGAACAAGGGACGAGTTATGGTCGAATATGAGCAAATTGGTCCTTTAAAGAATAATTGTTTCTTTCCACTGACCTCTTTTGTAACTTGAAGGAAATCGCAAATCAGAATTCCGACATTGGCGATTATTTTCACTTTCGTTTCGCAAATCTTTTCTTGCAGTGCATCTATTCATAGCGATCGCTTTGAGGAAAATTTAATATAGATCTATAGGCTATATAGGCGAAGGTGTGCCTTAAATTCGATAGTTTTTGCTTTACTGAACGATGCCGTTATGTTTAAAAACGTTGACTTTTTAAGAACGTTTTACATTATGGCTACTGATTTAACAAGAGACACACATAATAATAATTGTGAGAAATATTAAAAATCCAACTTCGAGGTTGCGTCCATAAGGCTCAATGTAAAATGATTGGCGTCTATTTTTAGGAAGGAACTTTTGCGCATCATCGCACACCACCTCTTTGCTGTTGCGCCTGAATAGTTGGCATTAGCCTATATCTCGTAAATAGTTTGTAGTTATAAGACACAAGTTAGATTCACATCTAACACCGTAGCAAAATAATGTGTGTTGGACGAGTTTGCCGTAATAATCTTTGTATGCGCGCTTGCTCTAGCGCCCCTTCAAGCTCACTCAGAGGCGCTCCCGACTGCAGAGCGGACACTGCATCGGAGTTTCACGCCGAAGCGCTGAGCAATTGCGAGTGAAGGACTTGCCCAAGGTCCCTACGCGGCGCCTTGAGGTGGATTCGAACCTTGAACCTTCCGGCTTGAAGGCAACGATGCCACCACTATAGCCTAATAATGATATCATTAGGCCTACAGTTTAAAAATATTATTGTATACCATCATATTGTAATGATTATCGTTTACTGTTAAAGCGATGTAGCACAGTCACATTGGTCGAACTTGATCGTCCATTACACTTGCAAGTTCATAAATATCGCAAAGAAACGTGGCTAACGTATGGAATCAAAGTTCATTCAGATTCATCATCAATAACAACAACCATGGACTCAATGCCCGTAGGTGTCCGATGCCTTCTTCACAATGTCTCTCCACTCGAGTCTGCAGTCCTCGGCTGCATGACTCAGCTGGTGTAGGTCTTTTCCACACCAATCCACAATGTCCTTTCGGTAGCCGACTTGTCGATCCAACCACGATCGCTCGATTGCTTTCGCGGACCTTGTTTATCCGGGCTACATGTGCTTGCTAATTGTATCATTTCTGTTTGGCATCGAATTTAAATCGTCTTTGTTTTTACTGCCAGAGTATCGACACCCATCTGGCAAACCTTCATCCTCTATCCGGGCTTAGGACCGGCGCAAGGAGCTGCTACTAATTGATAACAAACCACGAAGTGGTATGACGGATGAAAATCTTCAGAACAAAACAAGAAGCGGGAGGGGGTAATCTGAAACCTTTACACCGGCGCAAGGAGCTGCTATTTGCAGCCCCATGTGACCTGCAGTTCATTTTGTAGCCTTCGTGTAAACAATTGCGGCAATACCATTTCAACAAGTCGCGTCAGGATCATGTGAATTGTTCAGCAGGTCGAAGACATTAAATGCAAAGAAATAGTAAAACTTTCAGCGAATTTTTTGCAGGTCATATGACATGTCAAACGTCAAATAATCAGGTTAAATTACCTGCCGCAACCTATGGTAGCGTGGCCTTTAACACAAAGGAGGTGCAGTAAATTTCTACATAATAACGATATTCTGGGCATTTCTAGAGCACACGAAATTCAATTTCGTTCCTTATTTTGTCTGTCTGTCTGTTTGCTTGTCCACAGTTTTATAGAGTTCTTCACTTGGCATCTTGATTGGTATCGTGTTGCGCCTGTCGTGTATAGCTTACCCACCAGTGCTTTAGACCCGTCTCACTGTGGGATGCGCTGTATAAATGTATAGATATAATACACTATAAGACAATCTTTGGACATCTATTCTGAGTTCATCCATGAAGCGCTCACAATAATTGATAATCCGATCCCAATGCATGGCATCTATTGGCATTAGCTATTCCGTTGTTAGACCACCATTTAGATATTTCCGAATGGACCATTGACCTAATCGGTTACGATCGGGCAGACAATGGAAATCTAAGACCCATAAATAGTCTATGTAACCAAGTATAAAAGATGAATAGATAGTCATATAAAACTAAACGTACATGTAGACTTTCCATACACTTCAGAGCTGTTGCAGAGTTCAGGCTGCTTTTTAGCTCTGACAAATGGCTCGTTATCTTCTCTTCTTTAGTTCTCTGCCGTCAGGCAGGTTCATATGTCCAATGATGCCATGCATATCTGTTCGGTGCATCCCTCTTTGGCCCTCTGTAACCGTCCTTTGTCATCATCCAGTCCAGTAGCATTGTTCTTGGTCTTCCTCTTGTCTTTTCCCCTTCCATTCTTCCTTCGATGATGTCTCATACTATGGTGTCACTCCTCACAATGTGGCCAATTCAGTTTCTCTGCTGCCTCCGTCTTGTCTCCAGCATTGACCTTTTCTCTCCCATCATCTGTAGTAATATGTCTTCTCTCGCCTTGTGCTCCCTCCAGCTGACACGCTCCATAATAATAAAAGATATAATAATAAATATCTCTGATGCAGAACATAAAACTTGATTTAAATGAAGGAAACACAGTAAAGAACTTGAATTGAATTATTATTCGTCGGTATCGATGCATCACAAGATTAACTTTCATATAATATATCACTATAATAATTATATAACACTATAATATCTATATATATCACTATAATATATATATATATATTAGACTGGTCCACAAACCATAGCCAAAAAATTAAGTTTTTAGAATTCTTTCTCCACAAGGCTTATTTTTGTCCACTTGGGTTAGATAGTCTCCCTGTAAAATTTCAGCCTGATTGTGCAACATTTAGAGGTCAACCCATTCTGAACATTTTACTTGAGTGCTAATAATGCCTTTTCGTCATGTTAAACGTTGTAATTAGACCAATATGTCTTCGTCTAATTTGAGATCCGACCCAGAGCACTGGCTATTGGAAAAACCAGTCTCTCGGTCATCTAATGCAAGATTACCACGCAGCCTGGATGCACAGCAACTGCTCCAGTTTCATCATATCATTAAAAGGAGGCCCATTCCGGAAAATTACAAAATGGGATGGGGTGCAGTTGTTTGTATTTGGGTGCTTGCCAGAATACCAACACAGCTGGTTGACTGGTGGGTCATGAAACTGTCAAAGCTTTATCAGAACTACTTAACTCTGAAGACTCACAGACCACTATCAAGAGAAAGTGACAGGATGAAGAATACATGTTCAAGAGAGATCTTCAGAAATTGTTCGATATTGTCTCAAAGAATGTGATGACAGAAATCCAGCAAGAAGGAGAATTCATTCGAATGCAAAAAGAAGACGTGTTTTTCCGTAACACGAGTGGAGTAGACCTATAAGGACAGCAGCAAAAGAGAGCAGAAGAAGGCAACGACAGGAGAATGGTGAAAATTGATATGAAGAACGCAAGACAAAAGGCATCAATTAAGCAGTAGGTGAACTTTCTGCGTTGGCATCTAGTCAGGATTCAGAAGAAGAATACTATTTGATTTAATGCAATGATGAGTATCAGACAACCTTGTCATCGTACGAGTACATATTTGTCTACACTCTACAATGGCTGCATAAACAGCTGCTACTAACTGCCCCATTATCAAAAAAGATCCAAAGCATCTTCTTTAGCTTGGTTGTTGGTGCTTTGTATCGTGTTGGCCTTCCAGACCGTTGTGCTGTGTTTGTAAATGGAGCTGCCACACTGGCGACTGGTTATGACATTAATTTCAGAAATCTTATTTTCTAGAAGATCATAAAAGAAAAACAAGAAGCAGCTGCAATGGAAGAACAAGAGTGCACACTGGCAGGCCTGCTAATACCTCACTGATAAATCAAAATGTTGCCCATGCAGCAGAGACGGATAAAATGAAAATATGGACCGCATAGCTATTATAATACTTCTCACTGGAAATTGCCAGGAAAAACTCTTGGTAATCCCAAAAATGGCTAGCGACATACAAGAAGGTGACTCTCAGGCCAGTGTCGAAGTAATTGAGAAATGGAATCTTCCCCAGATAGCGCTCAATGTCGCTCAGCTCGTACATTAACCATTACGGAACAATTTATTTTCTTCTGTCCAAATAACATAAAAAGTGTCAAATGGGTTGACCTCTAAACTTCATTTGTTTTCATTGAAATTTTTTGTGATTATTATAATCATGATAAGGAACAAGAAAAACCTTGTGGAGAAATGAAATCTGCAAGATGAATTTTGTGGACCACTCTAATATATATATATATATATATTATAGTGATATATATATCACTATAATATATATCACTATAATATATACCACTATAATATATATATATATATCACTATAATATATATCACTATAATAGGTATATGTCACTATAATATATGCCTATGTTTTGTTCAGATATTTATGCGTTATGCATAAATGAATAAGGAGCAGTTTTTGAAAAAAATATCCCATCGACGTTTGCATAAATGAATAATAAGCTTAATCGATACAAATCGGTGGCCAGTAATTGCACCATGCATAATATAAGTACATGTATAATCCTAATGCGTGTGTGTGTGTGTGTGTGCGTGCGTGTCTGTGTGTCTGTGTGTGCGCGTGTGTGCGTTTGCCATTATAGAACGGTATAGGTTCATAAATAGCAGAGGCTAGGCAAATTCGGTTGTGATATGGCAATTTGACCTCACGTTGCAACATCTTGAACAGGTTTAGTATGCACGTATTCATTCATTCATTACATGCTTTTATATAGCGTCTCTTCAAGAGGGCTACTCAGAGGCGCTCCGAACCTCAGCGTGGCTAAATAAAACTGTCCGAAGAAAAGATGAAAGCATGATAAGGATTTTTAGAAAGAGAGCGGATTGTTAGAGGAAGACCATTCCAGGTTGAAGGTCCTACCACCGAGAAAACACGGTTGTGCATAGTGGAAGTTCGAGCAAAAGGACTGAGAGCAGACTTTGTTCGGTCTAACGAAGGGAGCGAAAATGGCGAGAACTAAGAGTAGAGCTACAGAGCTCACAAAGGTGGGGAACGGACATTAGCCCCCTGGACATTATCCCCCCGGACATTATCCCCCTCGGACATTAGCCCCCCGGACATTATCCCCCCCGGGGTAGGACATTATCCCCCCCCGTAGCCTATATGATATCATTACCTAAAAGTGATGCACAAAATGTAATTAATGGGCCTATGTTAAATGAATATCTATACACTACACATTAGTTTAACATCCTGTAGGAATATGTTAAGTTAATTGAAGGTTTGATTTGTATATTATAAAGGCATTTTAAAGGTCTGAAACGACGCTAAGAAGTCTACGAAGCTCATACGTAAATGCCGTTAATAAACCTTCGTTGTAGCCATAACTGACATAACAAGTAGGCCTAATTACTGTATACGATTCCCATTCTTCATTTCTTTAATGTACCAGGTATTGAATCTAATTTTGAATGGAAACAACGCTAATAGGCTAAGTGTACGAAGCACAGACGTAGCCTAACTGACGTTAACAAACCTTTGCTGTAAGACACTAAACAAATAGACTGTATAGGCCCTACATACGATTCCCATTCCTTCATTTCAAATCTAAGTCTAGGCCTAGGCCTATTGATACAATTAGGACCTAAATGATACTAAGTACTTTCGTTTGCATGTGAATGCCAGTGACAAGTCTTATCGGTTACGGCATTATTCTACGATTTGCACATAGGGGGACTTTGTCCGGGGGGGCTAATGTCCTAGGCAAAATCGGGGGGAATATGTCCGGGGGCTAATGTCCGGGGGGATAATGTCCGGGGGGGATAATGTCCAGGGGGGCTAATGTCCTACAACCCACAAAGGTAGGCAGGGTCTAGTATGCAACGCCAGACTAAAGTAGAGATTCTATACTTAATTCGCTGCTGGAGTAGAAGTCATTGGATGATTGGAGAACGTCACGCATAAACCTATATACTTCGAAATCATTTCCTGACCTTTTTGATTTATTATATTATGTAGTTTCATAGGCCTATCGCTATTGCCTACTTAAAGTTGCGAGGAAGAATTTTGCTAGAAGTTGAAAATATACAAAATTAAACAGTGAAGATTATTGAAAGGAATTGGCTGAATTTGGATGTGCGGCCAATAAGGTGAGCTGCAGAACTCAGGACGCGATCAAGGCAACTCAGACGGGCAATTGGTACAGACCATGCAGCATAGAGAGAACAGCAGTAGTCAAGTCTGGTGATAACGAAAGAATGGACAAGGGTTGCGGCAACAGTAGGATTAAGCGAGCGAGCAACAGTGCGTAGTTGACGTAGTTGATAATAACAGGCACGGCTGAGTGAGTGAATGTGTGGAACAAAAGTGAGCTCGTGGTCCAAAGTAACACCAAGGACACGCACCCTGGCAGAGTCGTTTTAACTCCTAGGCACGCGAGGCACATGCCTAGAGCCCTGCGCAACAAGTGGGCCCCGCGGCGGCCAGAAACAAAACTACCTCACGAACTGGTTATAGCAAATATGGTCATAATTACATAAAACAATCAATAGTAGCGTTATTGCTATTATTAACTTTTTTTAATTATTAGTCCTAACGATTCTCCATATAAAGAACAGTATTAATACATCTTTAAAAAACGTCTGCATTTTAGCTGTATATTTTTTTTGGCAATATTCATGGATCATTATAGGCCTAGACTTTGTGTAGGCCTATTAAAACAAATGAACAATTTTGACTCTCGGTGCTGCTTGTATAGTTATTTCTTATCAGCGGCGTCCGCAGACGTACGCACGTACGCAAGTGCGTACAGCGCGATGACTAAAAAAAATTTGGGGGGGCTGATGAGTGATGACTAGATAAAAAAAAGTCATCAGTTTTTTCGGCGGATGGAAAAGGTATGTTTTGGGGACTTTTTTGGGTGATGACTAAAAAAAAATGTCATCAGGTTTTTGGCGGATGGAAAAGGTATGTTTTTGGAAAAATTTTTGGCTGAGGACTAAAAAAAAAGGTCATCAGTTTTTGTCCCTGTTCCCGCTCCATCGAAAATTTCTGTGCGTACAAGAAAAAAATCTTGCGGGAGCCGCTGTTTCTTAATGTCTCCTTTTAACAACACCTTCAAAGAATTTTGTATGCCTTGATAAGTTAGTGTTAATTCCTATCAATTATGAAATCTCTCTCAGTGCTAAAATCTAGTCTTTTTCGAGTAGTTTCAAATTTTAAGTTATGAAAAAGTTTTATCAAAGTCTCACGGTTAGTAGACTTCTGCCTGACGGAAGATCTGCTCGGTAGTGACCTTGAAAAACTAATTTAGCTTAACTCGACAACATGTTAAACTGCTCTTATCACTTCATTTCCAGCTCAAAAGGGAAGTTATTTTTATAGTCTCTAGTCGCTACCCATTTATTATGCAGATTGTGATTTTCAGTTATCATCGATTTGCCAGCAGCAGATTTACATTCTTAACTGAATGCCGAAAAAATCATAGAATGCTGTAAATTGTCTGCAACGTCCTATGCTGAAGATTTTGACCAACATTAACTAATTACAAGATTACACATTACTGAATTATGTGAAATTTGTGTAGGGCCCCAAATCACTATTTTGTAAATGCAGTTTAGTATATAATTACAGACACTCTATGCATTTGAGGCTGAATTCGAGTTCCGTTTAAAGTTATAGTTTGTGCCTAGGGCCCCGAAACTTCTAAAAACGGCCCTGGACCGTGGTTGATAAGACACGTATGTACCGTTGTAAAGGTTTCAAATTACCCCCTCCTAAACATTACCCCCCCCCGGTAACTTGAAACCGGCTTCAGATTACCCCCTGGGGGCAATCTCAAACCGGTTTCAAGTTACCCCCTACGGTTTCAGGTTACCCCCAGTGAAAACAGTTATTTAATTGAAATAGAAGCTGGATTGACGAAAACAACGTTTGAAAACAATGATCCAGCTTCCATTTCACCTATAGAGCACCTTCATCCAGCTTCCATTTCACCTATAGAGAATCTTCATCCAGCTTCCATTTCTCAAACGTTGTTTTCGTCAATCCAGCTTCCATTTCACCTATAGAGAACCTTCATCCAGCTTCCATTTCACCTATGGAGAACCTTCATCCAGGTTCCATTTCACCTATAGGGAACCCTCATCCAGCTTCCATTTCACCTATAAAGAACCTTCATCCAGCTTCCATTTCACCTATTCACGACTGTAGTAAGTGGTTCTCTATAGGTGAAATGGAAGCTGGATTGACGAAAACAACGCTATAGAAATGGAAGCTGGATGAAGGTTCTCTATAGGTGAAATGGAAGCTGGATACTGTTTTCAGTGGGGGTAACTTGAAGCCGTAGGGGTAGCATGAAACCGGTTTCAAATTACCCCCGAGGGTAACTTGAAACCGGTTTCATCCTACCTCCCGGTAATCTGAGACCGGTTTCAAGTTACCGGGGGGGGGGGTAATGTTTAGGAGGGGGTAATTTGAAACCTTTACACCTGTACAGGCAACGCATTCATGCAATGCTCTCTATCTGAGACTGACAGATATTATTATAAGACATACTTTATATTTGTCTTGTCATGCATTAACGTGTAATCTTACAATAGTAATAAACGTTGTCTTCACATCTTGAAGCTTTCTCTTACCTTTTCTTGACATACAATAAGCCTATCACCGGCATTCGCATGACAGTGCGATAGTAATAATTAAAATAAGTGGCGTATACTCAGAAATTTATGGCCGGCTGCCTTACTGATACCAACGCAGCAGTCGTTGTGGATGATGATGATGATGATGATGATGATGATGATGATGATGATTATGATGACGACGACGACGAAGGCGGCGACGATGGCGATGATTATGGGGATGTCGATAGTTATAATTGTCAGCTGACGACACTTGTGGTGATGATGGTGATTGGCAGAAGCGGAACAAGAGGAGGAGTTTTAGAGGAGGGTGATGGTGTTGACAGATACTCCTCAGCATGCAATAATTATTTCAACAGCTTAGTCTACCTCTGTTCTTATAATTATTCTACAGATCGCAGACATGGTGGGGAACTGTGTTCTACTCGTCGCATTGATTGCCACTGTAGCGGTTTGTCCATCCACGGGATATCTGGATATACCCACAGTCTTTTATCAAAGTGGTATGCATTCACATATTCCATGTTCATCAGTAATGCCGATTCAAGCTGTTGCCAGTCTGAAGTCTGGATAAAGAAAATAATTTTTAAAAAATCAACAATCCGGTTGACAGACGACAACCTATTATAACAGCGTCCAAATTAGTTATGCATAATTATAGTTATCTTAATTAACATTAATCTTAAATACTAATCGCTCTATAATAACAACCTACAAGGCACGTTTATCCTTTTATGGTAAATCAGTGGTCTAAAAGTACAATGACATGCTTTGAATGTTCTAGGTACAAAACATAGCGGGGATGGGACTTGCTCTCTCCTCGACGGCTTTGGTAATAAGCTGAAACTAGTCCCCGGCCAATATGCGGTCGTGGCTGATGGCCGTTTTGATCCGTGGATGTGCTCCAACTGTGATCCTTGCGGTGAAGACAACATACAATGCGTGAACCACAGGTTGGTGTTATGCTTAGCAAAGAACAATTCGACTACGTTTGATATTGTTCACCTTTCAAATATATACCCCGCAAATATAATTCAATGTACAGAATTGCGTATTCACCCACACGAATGAACATCGCTAACACCGACCAATATTATTGTGCGTTGAGGATTGGCTCAAAGTCCTTGCACGTTGACTGTCTCCCTCAGTCGGGGTTCAAACCCGTACATTGAGCATTACAAGTTGAGCTCTCCATCCATTCGGAATGCGTGCCTCGAAAATCTGATCTAAATTTAAATGTAGGCTAACATGATTGCAGCTTATGCAGTGTAACGTATTTAATCGATATAATTTATTTAATATGAAAGCTTACATTATTCTAACGTTATTACAACGCATAGTTAATGGTCAAAACAACCTCGAAATTCTGGAGGAAAGCAAGATGAAGAAAAGAGAGAAACGAAGAAATAGGAGAGAATTGAAATGATTGGAGTAAGATAAAACAATTAATAATTAAGAGTAAGATTAAACAAACTTGAAATCGGTTGGCATTGGTGATTAGCTTATGATGACGACGACAAAATTGATGATGATGCCGACCATACGACATTGAAATCAATGTGGAATTAATGAAGATACTTAGGATGTCTTCGTCAGCTGAGAAATATCTTCATTAGCTAAGACTAGGGTGATTTCAGATAAAGTGAACCAATTTTCACGTTTAACCACTTTGCTGCCTTCAGAAGCGTCGTACCAAAAATGTAAAAACATCATTTGAAAGAGCAGAGATTGCTCTAAAAGACTATGTAGTTAAACTGAACCGGTGTTGAGGTTGAGTGGGTCATATACCAATTCAAAGTTTTAATGTCCAGTGGTTCTCTTTACCTGAATGTTAAGATATAGTGAATCAGTTTTTTTGATAAAGTGAACCAGATCTTACCTGTATAAAACTACAATGTCTAAGGGGTGAACCAAATGCAAAAAGCCCAAATAGTCTATATAAATCACAGCAGAATGTGAACATTTGCACCAATTTTAATAAGTGACAACCCAAATTGAACTTAGAAGTTGATCATGAGATCATGCACAATGCTTTGAGACTAGATCAATTATGGATCACCCTGGTAATGCTGAGATTGCTCAAGAGATTGCCACATCTAGTATTCATTGACCAATGACTTAGACCAGTGACTTAGCCATAGCTATGCAACTTTCAAATCAGCACCCTTTACAGATCTTTACAGTATTCAAAGATGGTTAAGAGTAGATTCTCTACAAGTTATGATACCGTGAGAGGCCTTATGTTAGTTCTGCGAGTCAAAAGTTCTTGCATCGTATGATTCGTATTGTAGATTGCATAATATATTTTTGCTGAACATACATGTAGGAACTAAGATAGAAACTTTTACTCACAAAACTAACATAACAGTAGCTAACATGACTAACATTAACTCATAGTACGCCTATCATAAATTGTAGAGAATCAACCCTTAACCATCACTGAATAGCATACTTGTTATATGCTTGACTGCATTCTTCGATGATCTTGAATCCTCAAATTCCATTGTGGCTGCACTGGTCATCTCAAACTTTGGAGGTTTGCTGTATTATGCTTTTTGCCTATTGTCACTCTCTGTGTGGCACCAAAATCAGATCTGCAAAGAATAGCCCTGACATGAAAGTTGCATTCTGCATAGCCATGAATAAGTCACTGGTCAAGTCAGTGGTCAAATGAATGCTAGATGTGGCCAGCTCCTTAGCAAAATCAGCATTACCAGGGTGACCCATATAATAGTTGATCTAGTCTCAATGATGATATATACATGAACGAGACCAAGAACTAAGGCATTGTCAAAGTTGCTTGATAAAGTTGGATTAGGCAGTTTTGCATGAATCTCAACACCACTATTTAAACTTGACTCAGACACTTTTTATAGTCTCACAACTGGATGCCATATTTAAGTAATAGGCATACAATGTTTCAATGTTGCTTGGTGAAACTGAATCAGACACTGGCCAAGTCTCAACATAGTTAGCTGCCCCGCCTAATTGATGAAACTTTTAGGTCTGTTTTGCAAAAGCATGAAGTCCTTCAAAATTTCAATGTCCTTTCCATACAACCTGGGCCCCACGTAGGCCTGTTAATTTTTCTGTATTTCTCGGTTGCCAGCAACTCACAGAAAGAGTCAAATTTTCCTGGTCTTTCGTTCTCTTTCTTTTCCTATATCTTGTTCCGTGATGGTGGAGTTTTCCCATTGTGGTGCAAATAAATGCATAGCATAAACTTCAAAAACCAATTTTCATTAAATTTCAAAAAAATTATTAGGCCCTACTAGCATTAATTTGCTTACAATGTGGGCTTATTTTCTATTGCTTTCATAAGTTATATCTAATTTAGGCCTATCTGTATTCATTAAACAGGCTATCAGATAAAGTGAACCGCTGGTTCACTTTAGTTGGACTTTTGTGGTTCACTTTACCAATGCGTGCAAGCAAAGTGGACCGCATGATTAAACTCGCACAAACGGCTCGCGGAATCGTTCAATCAGACATTTAACTGCTTTTTTTATTCAATCCCATGCCCAAATTCATACTGAGAAAAATTCCCTGCATAAGTCAATGTATTTAGCCGTCAAACCGACTTTTGCTATACCCCCTTTACAAAGTTGTACACTTCAATTTTGGGAAGTTTCGTCGGCACCCGGCATTTCTCTGTCGACCACGACATGAAATTGCTATTTATGTTTCAAAAAACCAGCTGACTTGATAGCCAAGAGGCAGTACAATCTAAAAATAGCCTCCGCGGGAATTTACGTTAATAGTTTGGTGCACAGACAATTTCTAGCAGAATTGGTTCACTCAACCTGATGGTTCACTTTATCTGAAATCACCCTATTCTATTATCCAGATAGTAAACTATTACATGATACTTACCCATCTACCATCTTGAATCTATAAGCGTGCGTATAGGTAGCCCTACCAGTGGGACTTCTAATCCCTTCTGGGTTTCCGGTTGTAACCGACTGTTATGTAGATATACTTCGTATAAATGTCTTTGTTATATTGGTGCAATAAAAAATTGATTGATTGATTGATTGATAATAGATTGCCTAAGCAAACATACTGTAAGAGATTTTTGAAAAGTAATTCTCAAGTAACAACTTATTTGCAAACATGTCTATCCTCTACCGGAAAAGTCTACCGTCATTACTCGTGTATATTATAGGCGAGCGAGGTGCTAACAATCATGAGCTTTAACGACCTGGTACCCAGTCAAAAGGACAGCTGCAGTGAAGATCATCCGACATTCCACGTTGAGGCGTATACCGTTGTGAGAGAGAACGTAATTCAGGCATTTCTTAACACTTAAATAACGCAGCAGAAGATGTTTACTAATTCACGGATGACGCCAATTGACCGACACTCGACACGGACCATCTTTAGACAACAACTCTTACAGACGACGCCTTTGACTCAACGGAGCGCTCCTGAATAAGCTGGTGCCCTGCGCTTGGCTATATAGTAGCGCTTTAGAAATTTACCGATTACGATTACAAAGCTTTCGATGAATCCGCATGGGACAATTGGCTAAGCTTTCCCCCCAAACCCATCATCGTAATGTTTCTTACACGTAGCGACAATTTAATATCGTGCATCTTTCATCATCATCGTCGTCAGTGTCTGACGCCAGCCATAATGGTGGCGATGGGCACGAATATATTACCTCCATTACCTTTAGACAACTGTCAGGTAAAACGTTGCTGTTGTGGTTACTTCAGTTGGCAAAAACTAAGACTTCGGAATGCCTAAAACCTATAGCAAAGAAAGCTAAAATTAGTGTTTATCTTTTCAGAGATTGCAAGCCTGGCGATGTTGTTGGCATAATATATCAGCAACAGTAAATTCGTTTCAATTGTGTCGCATTCGACAGAGAAGAGAAACGATTGAAAACAAAAGTGAAGAGCTCTATCTTAATGCAAACTCTAACTAGTCTATCCATTTTGATCCACATTATGTATCTGCATCGGCATAACATGAATTGCAGTTGAGGCAATACTTATTTACTTACTTCCTTTCTTAGAGTGTCCGAATCTTGGAAATAAATAACGTTCAGATTCTTATTCGGCTTGTAGCAAGAGATTTGCTCATCATCATCATCAACGTCATCGTCGTCATCGTCAGCATCGTCATCATCGTCATCATCGTCGTCGTCATCATCATCATCATCATCATCATCATCATCATCATCATCATCATCATCATCATCATCATCATCGTCGTCGTCATCGTCATCATCGTCGTCGTCGTCGTCATCATCATCGTCATCGTCATCGTCGTCGTCGTCGTCGTTGTCGTCCATAATACATACATGCATGCATGCATGCCTGCATACATACATACATACATACATACATACATACATACATGCATACATACATACATACATACATACATACATTTGTGAGGCGCGGTGGTGTAGTAGGTATTTTTAGTCGCCTTGCAGCCGAAGGGTTGCGGGCTCGAATCCACCTCAAGTCGCCGCGTAGGGACCTTAGGCAAGTCCTTCACTCGCAATTGCGCAACGCTTCGGCGTGAAACTCCGATGCAGAGTCCGCGCTGTAGTCGGGAGCGCCTCTGAGTAGCAAGCTTGAAGGGGCGTTATAACAAGTGCACAATACTGCACATACAAATATACAAATACTTAAATAGGGCCTACATGACACTGGCGATAGTGCAAGATTGAGACATCAAGGGAATTAATTATAATTATTCAAGGCAAGAATTATGAATTGAAGATCAATCAATCACATGAATTTATATAGCGCCCCTTCAAGATCTCTACTCAGAGGCGCTCCCAACCCAGGCCTGGTCAAAGAGAAAGGTCTTGAGAAGACGGTAGAATGAGCCAGCAGAGTCACGGGGAAGCGAACGGAGAGCCGCAGGAGGCCATTCCAGATAGCTGGACCCACCACGGAAAATGCTCTTCGCTGCGTAGTAGCGGTACGACAAAAAGGGACAAGAAAGTCACCGCGGGCAGCTGACCGCAGTGAACGACGGCCCAGAGAAACCGAGACTGGAGTAAAAAGCTCACATAGGTAGGATGGAGCTTGAGACAGAATGCAGCGCCAAGCTATAGACGAAACTCTATAAGCAATGCGTTGCTGCAGTGGGAGCCAGTGGAGGTCGTCCCTCATGATGTATATGTATAGGTTGGTTGTGTATGGGTTCAAGGCCGTATATTGAGGATGTTATTTCGGGAGGTGTTTGACAGGCATCCGTTTCAACTGACTATAATTATAAGGGGTTTGGAGGATGATTTAATCGATTGTAAATTGCAGGGCTTTTTTAACGTGCAGTTGAACACAAAATGTGCAGTTGTAAATGGATTTGTAGAAGCACTTCTGCACAGTTAAAACTAGCAAAAAGGTCATTGTCCTCCGATTGGAAGTAATTTAACATGGAGGATGGTAAAGGAGAGACGGGGTTGTGCAGTTCTAAGAAATCCTTAAAACCAGCCCTAGTAAATTGGCAGATAGCCTACATGTAGAATGAGCTTCAATTGAAATCTTCTTAGTCATTGATTTTCACCATAATTTAAACGAAAAACTCGCAAATTATTGCGTATTGCTTTCTTTCATTATTGCATTTTTCTCGTGAGCATGACTTGCAATCGATTTGTCCATTTTAAAAAAGTCGCAAATGTCTAAAAAAGCTAAAAATTTATATTTTTAAACGAGTTGTTTACGACTCATTAGCACGACTCTCCCTGATGTTGATATTTTAATATGATGCTTGTGTCTGAAATTTATTGGCCTAAATTATTTTTTCCGTAATTTTTTTTCCAAACTTTAACCTCGATTATCTCCGAATTCACAAAAGTGGAGACACGCGAAGATAATAGGCCTAATTCTCAGGCGACGCTTTGTTTCAGTACCAAAGTCCAAAGATTCACGTCAAAACTAGAGACTGAGGTTCACCGGTGCCTGCGAGTTTCAACGTAGGCTACTGTGGGTCGGATACGGGTTGGTTACGCATTTCACGGGTACTGATATGGACATTACAGGTACGGGTAGCCTACACCCAGTTTTATTCGCACCAAGGTACTAGACCAGACTGTTCGACATAAATTTCTTAGGGAATATTTGCGCAAAATGTGAGTTTATTTCCAACTTATAGAGTAAACATGAACTTGTTTTTCTCCTCCGACGATCAGTTGTTTCTTTTCTTCATCGTAACACAATCTGTTTGCATAGCGGATCCTCTCTTCTTCTTTCTCTCCGGTTGGAATAAGAATTCTATTCCATCTAAGATCGTAATCAAAGAGAATCACTCTGTCGTTCTTCATGTCAACCACAAACACTTGATTATCTAAATCGATTGAGAAATATGCAGGACGAGTCTGTAGTTGTGTTTCATTTGAAGGAATAAAACGACGAATGACCATCTGTCCATCTCTGCTCAATTCGCTGATGCACCATTTCGTTAAAATCGCATCTCTACTCGGACCACTCGAATCACTCGAATCACTCGAATCACTCTCTCCATCCTCTTGTATCCAATCATAATATTGTCCTTCGACGATCAGTTGTTTCTTTTCTTCATCGTAACACAATCCATCTGGCCTCCATTTAATCACCCCATTATTCCCATAGTCAGCCACAAACACGCGATCCTCTGAATCGATTGACGGACCAATCAGTTGTGTTTCATTTGATGGAATAAAACGACGAATCTGTCCATCTCTGATCAATTCTCTGATGCCCAACCTTTTCATTTCAAACTCATACGACAGACTCAGAATGATGAAATTCCCGATGGTTGTTTCCACTGCGTGAACAGGATCCTTGATGTCTCTTTGTAATTGAATGGATCGGATAAGTTTTGCGTCTGATCCGTAGATCATCAGAGAGGAATTATTGAGAGCCAAGAACTGACCATCAGTCGTCACTGACATACTACGTGGTTTATAATCAATTATAAGCCATTTAATGAGTTTGTGTCCGCCATCTTCTTCTCTTGCTATCTTCCAGACGCATTCCTCATACAAATTAGTGACGTAGAGACACTTTTCCTTCTCATTGGATCGAATTTCATCCGGAATTTCAATCTCTTTTAATTCGATTTCCTTTTGCAACTGAAATGGATTTTGATCTTCAAAGACGTGAATTACATAAGGATGCCGAGGAAGAGAAGGCGTTAAAAAGAGTATGTAGATTTCGTTTTGCAGCTTAGTCATTCCACGCACAAACCGATTTATATTTTCTTGTTTCTTGATTCTCTGAGTAAAACTGATGGAAACCGCACACACGACTAGAATAAAGAAGAAATAGAGAACAATATAAGGACCAATACGCAAATACATGTAATAATTGACTGCTAGTTATTGAGTTCGACAAGGATGCAACCTCCCCCCATGCTTGTTTAACATTTTAGCTGAACAAGTAATGCGTAAGACACTAGTGGGATTTGCCGGTGGATTTAGTTTTGGGGGAAAAACCATCAGTAACCACAGATACGCTGACGATATCGTTCTTATGGCCACAACTTCGGAAGAACTACAAGAACTCGGGAAACGCATTGAAAGTGCTGCAGGAGACTATGGTATGTCAATCAACGGGGCAAAGACGAAAGTCATGATAACTACTAATGAGGTTCTCAAGATTTTAGTTAATGCCGAAAGACTGCAACAAGTAAATTCTTTTGTCTACTTAGGGAGTAGAGTCACCAAGGATGCAAATTGTAAGAGTGACGTAAAGTCAAGGTTGGCATTGGGGATGACGGTTATGGTCAAACTGACAAAGCTATAAAAAAATAAGTTCACCGGCAACAACACGAAATTACGGTTGATGAGTGGCAACGTTCGGGTGTGAGGCCTGGACGATGAAGAAGGAGGAAGAAAACCGTATTCAGGCATTCGAGAATAAGTGCATCCGAAAAGATCTCCTGGACAAAAATGGTAACAAATGAACAGGCGTTCAAATCAGCAGGGGCCAGAACGGTAGACTACTATTAACTCAAACCAAAGCGAGAAACAGCGATATTTTGGCCACATCATAAGACAACCGCATGACAACATCGAGAGCAGTCTGATGACGGTTCTCTAAGTGGAGGGAGTACGAGGACGAGGTAGACCGTGGATTTCGTGGCTCGACAACGTCCCGCAATAGACCGGTCTCGTAGGCACACACCTGCTGAATGCGGCTCGCAGCAGGAGACTCTGGGCTGTGTTGATACGTTCGTGTAGTCAACCGTCGCGAAGCGACGATGGCGATTTTACATTACATTGCAGTTACTGGCTTTCTTTTCTGCAGTTCATTTGTCTTAAAAATGAATGATGATGACGATGATGATGATGATGATGATGATGATGATGATGATGATGATGATGATGATGATGATGATGATGCTGATGACGAAGAGGAGTACGACGATGACAACAACAGCGACCATGATGATGATGGTGATGCGGTTGATACTAATGATGGTGATGATGATGACGATGGTGATATTGATGATGATGATGACGACGATGGTGATGATGATGAGTTCACTGCCCGAAAGCAGGTTCTTATACCCGTTGGGGATGAGATAAGTGAGGCTGTTTCACGCTGTCTTCCTCACTGACAATATATGGTTTAACAACTTCTCCGATGTCACTATAATAGTGGCTTGAGATAGATTATAACCTGCGACCCTTCGGTCACACGGTGCCGAACTTACCACTGCACCACCGTGTCCACGAATAATAATTGACTATTTCAAATTGTGCCTTATATTTCTATCATGATAGGCCTACAACAGAAAATAGAATGGAGTTGGTTACTTAGATCATAGGATTTGTAACTATGTTCATCATTATATTTTTTAATTAATTTAATTTGGTCCTCGTTGTGTCTAAGCATCTTTAATACTTTCCATATCACTGCAAGTCTCTTGTTGCCTATCTGACTTTTCCCATCTGTATTAAAATTATTATTTGCCGACTTTATGGTTCCATCCAATATCTTAATTTCACTCCAGAAAGAATACCCAAATAAAAATTAAGTAGCTTTACGATAATATAACAAACAATAATTGTCCAAGACGTATACAATACAACCGAAATATTGATATAAGCTTAATTAGACCTACTTACAAAGCTCAAAGTGCACACACGCCTCGACGGCGCAACTGCAAATATAATTATTGCATACCACTCTAACCAATCAGGTTATAGGGAACTAGGGGCGAGATGGATCCCGTCAATTTAAGGTAGCTTATCTATGATATCGTCACATTCCGAATGAACTTTAATTACTGTAATACTGTCGGAGCTTTGGTGATTCGTCCAAACTAAACGACCTAAAAAATTTCTTTTTTATCATTTAAAGTTGATTTTTCACCTATCCGATCCTATTTTCAGGAAACAGTTACTTGCTAAGTATTAAATTGCACATTGTGACAGGCTTTTGATTCAAGTAGCCTATATTCTGTTAAACACCCTTTTCTGCTGTATTTGCGAATTCAATATTGGCTGGATGCCAGGTAGATTTAATCTTTTATTTGTGAAAAGTTGATACCTTATGCATGGAGACGAGTCGGACCAGTCACCGACGTCGCAAGACGGACTCGGTGATCCATATTGCCCCGTTTGTCAATTTATCGTGCAGATCGACTTTTTCATCCGATCTCAAATGTTAATTAATTATTAGGCTATTATTACTGCAACAACTATTGTTTTATGCAATACTATACAATCGAATATACATCATCACTAGCTGGGGTAACCGGCGTTGCCCGGGAAAATTAGGATTCGACCAGCCCCAACCCCACGACAACCCTCCACCACCCTCCACTCTTCCTCCTCCCTCCTGGGACCGAAAGAAAAGTGCTAACAGGGAGAATAAGGGTTTTTGCTCCCCACCCTGGCCCCCATGGTGGCAGAGATTCGCGCACCCCTCCACTGAGTGTCCGATGCCAAGACGAACACAGTAGTGAAGGTTTGGAGTGAAAAGCTCAAAAACTGTGAGCGTGCATTCTGGACAAAGTCACATAAATGTACATAACCACATCCTTTCTTATAGATATAGATAATAACAATTACCACGAAAGACATGCTTTCGGTGGTCAATCTTGCTCCACCATGGTGGCAAGATGGACCACTAAGGAAACCTAAAATTTGCAAATGTAGTCCAGTGTAAACTTCTGCTTTATTCTCACTATTTTACTTTACAGATTATCCTATTAATTTTGTGCATGAAAATATTTTACATGTGCTCGGAACATCCTATTCTGAAAGTCTAATGCGAGTGCATGATATATTAGACTGTTCCATCTTGTCCCAGAGTGGTGGGCAAGATGGTCCATTACTGCTTAACTTTTGAATTTTAAATATCTTCATGTCAAACAGGGATGCAGTTAGATTTGTGTTGCCCTTGCATGGCTAATTGGCTATGTTACTTTATAAGCTATACGAGTAGAAACAAATTTGTGCCCGTTATGCACTTTTATGGTGTCTTAAAACCAGAAATGCGTTACGGAGTCCATTTCGACCCAACTTCCCTACTAATCGGTATTCACATACATTTACATTTAGGGATCATCCACTTCAACATCCATCCTGCTGATCATGTTAACACGCGCTGAATTAATCATTTAGCCTACTAATTAACTAATAATCAAAGATCCCATGTGGTGTTGATTGCATGTTACTGATATTTTCCTTTATGACGAAAGCGTTCAGAAATACTTGCCAATGGTTTTCTTGAATTGATTTTTATCGACGGTGATTTCCATTGAAATCGGAGTTTGAAAAGTTTCTACGAAAACATCTGTCAGCTCATTCGACTTATACAACTTCTGAATATGTTGAAGGGCTGATTGTGAACGACACCAGATCCAAACGACTACAGTCTGTCTATCCAAGTGAGAGTTGAGGATTTCTATTCCTACGTCCTTCAGTTGACTGATGATTTTGTCAGTTTGATGTGACCGTGGTTTTGTTTTGCTTCGAAGATCTTCGATTTTCTTATGAAACGCTGTACACTTTGCATCTCGAAATTGCAGCTCAATTTTTGTTGTACCTAAAAGCAATGTTTTGAAAATAAGTTTCAGCAAATTGCTCAGACACAGGTTTCGATAACTCTAGTTAAGCTTAAAATAATAATTTGTAGGATGAAGAATAATAATAATCTTCGTTTATTCACATTCAATCTGACAGACCGCAGAATGATTAGGCTACAGATACAAGTTATACGAAATACCGTCCGCTTCGCACGACACGCAGGTCGGCTGCAACAGGTTCGGTAACTTAACACTAATGGCCTAAGTTTTGGAACGCTCCTGGTTCGGCCAAGCCAGGAGTGGGAGGGGCGATCTTATTTTCAACAGACTCGAGGCAAACAGCACAACAGAAAGCGCCACTGGCAGCTAGCAGAAAAATTCAAATAAATTTTTGCCCTGAGCGAGGCTTGAGCCCGGGTCGCGTTAATGACTAGGCCCTACTCAGTTTATCGACCGACGCTCTCTCAACTGGCTTGTAGTATAGGGTCTGCATGACACGATCATCGTCATCAAAATCCTTGGGCTAAACGCCCGTAGGTGTCCGGCGCCACTCTCTGTTTGAGTCTGTCTCGCGTCATGTTGCCCATCTTCAGCCTGTCCGGTCTGCAGGTCCATACCATTAACATCTTGAACCAGCTAGAGTGACTGCTAGACCACCTTGTCTGATGAAGAGAATATTGGGAGAGAGGCATGAAGGACAACCTGGGTCAATGCCCGTATGTGTCCCACGCTCTCTCCCCCCGACTCTCTCCACTGGTCTGTACTGACCGGCCTGTGGATGTCAGCTCCACATCATGACACCTTGAAGCATCTGGGTCGCTATGTCACTTGTGCCGTGGTTTTTGCGGATTTCAATGGTCTTGGTCTTTTACTGCCAGTGTATCTCCACCCATCTGGCAAACCTTCATTTTATCCGGGCTTAGGACCGGCACAGGGAAGTTGCTGGTTCCCTGTGGCAGAGGATGGCTGCAGTTTAACGTCGTGCCCTACATGACACGATACGACAAATTAATTAGAATAACCTTAAAAATTATCCAAGGTATGATCTCGATGTAATTCGGTATAAATTCATATCGATTATCATTATGTTTTACCGGAGATACCTCAGATTTCTCGGAATTAAATAAATTATGCCAGGAGCTGTTGATGATTGCCTGGAAAATCAGGCATCGTGTTCCTCCTTTTAACAGTAGTGAAAGTGCCCCGAAATGCAATGACGTTGTAGCTCTGAATACAGAGAGAAAGGTGCAAGAAGAGGAAGTTCAACTCCAGAAATGACCGAGGTCCGAGAGACGCTGGACAATCTCGCGGATGAAGCGAATAGATTCAATAGAATACCATCATCGTCATCGTCATCATCATCAACGTCATCATCATCATCATCATCATCATCATCATCATCATCATCATCATCATCATCATCATCATCATCATCATCATCATCATCATCATCATCATCATCATCACCACCACCACCAACACCACCATCACCGTCATCATCATTATTGTTAGGTCAATTATAGTAATTATTAACAGCAGCAACAACAACAATAATAATAGCAAAAACTATTGAAAAATTTAAATACAATTATTATTGTTGTATTAACAAAATTACAGTAAAAAATAGTTAAAATAACTTTAATAATGTTATTATTACTATATTAATATTATTATTTATACAGTGACAATAGTAGTAAAAGCAATAAGAATTACAATAATAATAACAATAATATACTTCAGTGCAATAGCAATACAAGAATTAAAATAATAACATTAACAATAATATAAACTTCAGTACACAGCTTGGAATGGCCACGCTTTGTTCAGTTATGTCACGCTAAAAGTTCCAATCATTATTATTATTACTATTATTATGAAGCATGTGTTATGTGCAAATCATTTGGTCTTTAAACAAAGTTTATACTTTCCACCTCCTCCATTTTCTATGATCCTTGTCACTGTCTTCTGGTTGGTTTGTCGAAGACACTTGACGAAATTTGAAAACTTTGCTTCGTCGAAAGATTCCGCAACGCACAGCAGCTTGTCGTTCTTTCCTCGAGCTGAATGTTGTCGTTGAATTAAGTGACTTTGTTCTTGTGTTATGCAGTTGAGAGACAACAGTGAGGCGATTAATTCATCATTTGGTTGAATATTTTCTAAGAGATAGTTTCTATTGTTTTTAATAATTGAAGATCTTTTCTTGGTTTTGCCATAGAAATCTAAAAGACGTTTAAACCATCATTTCCTTTGAATGACATCACAGCGTTGTTAGATTGGCCTATATATTGTACGTAAGAAAAATTCTTACCCGAGCAATACACGAGAAACTTTGCGTCCATGTAGCCTGAAGGGGGGTGCTTTTGTGAGGTACTTAAAATGCATCGTTGATAGCTAACCATGATAACAATGGGCACGACAATGACACTCTGAAAATTTAAGATCGTATTTGTTTCAAAATTTCTGTGGAAGTCTTGAGAACGAGAGAACTAAGTTGGACAACTGTTAGTAGGCTATACTTTGGATGAATCTTACCTCTGAAGAAACGCCGGTGTGGCATGAAATTGTGTCCGGCATGAAATTGTGTCCGACTCCGCCCACTTCCGTTGTCAAGACAGTATTTCATACGGCATACGTATGAGATCTTGTCCGGCATGAAATCTTGTCCGGCATGAAATGGACACGACTCCGCCTATTTTCTTTGTCGAAACAGTATTTCCTACTATTATTATATAAATTATCCGCGCAAAAGTATCTTGCTAACATAAAATCAATAATATAGTTTTATATATGGGATGAGAAATCAAGGATGTAAACAGTTGAATTATTGTTTTAATGTGCGATGCTTGTTGTTGCGACCGCGATGACGCTAGTTCTATGTTTAGAAGGAAATTCCCATCGCGGAAAGTGGCGAAGTGGCGATGAGTCGAGGCCTGTGTAAATGAGTAAGATCGCTTTCAGAGCATAGAAAGGAGTTCTAAAACCTTTAAAAATTAGACTTTCCATTTATCTCTTGGTTTTCAGTTCTGATTTTTCACCTAGTTCAAATTGTTATAGCTGTAAACTTCTAAGTGTGTATGTATAGTTTGCACGCTGTTGATCAACTGGGCTGCTGATACTTGAAATGTATATTCCAAATATCAGGCAGGCCTACTGATATTAGGCATATGCTTGATTAGCTTGAATCCTTCACTGCATGGCTACCTATCGCTACACGCATCCACTGCCTACAATCTTTACTAGATCGATCGTCTTTCAGATTTCCAAAGCAATGGTGGGATCGAGAAGCCTCTATAAAGACTCTAAAAATATGTTAAACGCCGTTAACCGCATCCTCATATTGATGATTATGCCTATAATGTTCTGCTGATTTCTTCATCTTTTAATTGTTCCCAGAATAAGGGCTACTGCTTTTGCCCAACATCGGACGTTTCCTGTGGTTGGTACTTCCATATAAAATGACTTTTCCGCACTAAACGCCAAACTAACGGCTCGTTTTTCTGGTCAATTTAAAGCATTAGGCCTATTTTTTCCCTCGGGATCCGCGTTTTCGTGCTGAGGCGACTATGAGGGTCAATCTTCAAGAAGCGCTATAGGCTAGTCTAAATCTATGAACGCGGTACGTTGACTTATAATGCTCATATAAGCTAGGCCTACTACGTGCAACGGTTCACTATCAACAGGCCGAATTTCAAAAGGGCGCAATCAAAAGGGCAAAAATGAATAGAGCGCATTGTTTTTAGAACGCATGGTCGAAAGGGCGAAAAACAAAAGGGCGCATGTTTAAAAGACCGCAATGAAAAAGGCGCATGTAACCACCGCTGAAAGAGCCTTCATCCAGCTTCCATTTCTTAAGCATTATTCTCGTCAATCCAGCTTTTATTTCTACATCCTTATTTTCATCAATCCAACTCCTATTTCATCAATAAAAGAACCTTCATCGTTCTTCCATTTCTTAAGCATTATTTTCGTCAATCCAGCTTCTATTTCACATGTAAGGGAACCTTCATCCAGCCTTCATTTTTAATCGTTCTTTTCTTACTGGACTGTTAAATTCTTCTTTTAATCATTTCGTTTCAATCCAGTGGGCTTCGATTGCTTGTCGCCTTATTAGCACACTCTTTATTTACCCTTTTCAGTTCCCTTTCGGTCTTTTAAAACGTGCCCGTCGGCTGCCTTTTCATTGTATTCGTTTGCACCCCGTTGATTGCGCCCTTTTGACCACTCTTACAATATTTGTCTTTTCGCCCTATTGATCGTGCGATCTAAAAGCAATGCGCTCTCTTGATTTTCGTCCATTTGATTGCGCCCTTTTGATTGCGCCCTTTTGAAATTCGCCCTTTTGATAGTATACCACGTACAACAGATCCCGAGATAGGCCCTGTTAGCCTAGGCTATCTATCTGAAGTGTGATTATAACCTACTCATTTTCCAACTTCGTACACAATCACTTTCAATTAGCCGTTAAAGTAGAATTTGTTTCTTCCAATTTTAGGAAAAGCTAATTTTACTTAGAACCCATAGTTTTGGATGATACAGGATTTCGACACGTAGGCCTTAGTTTTAATAATATTATAGTTAGGCCAGCTAGGTTGTGTCTCGTATCATTGGTTTTGGTAGGCTGAATAATTATCTTGTCTATTTAGTGTCTTCCCCGGACAAGATCTCATGGTGCTATTAATACTGTAGCTTGACAGTTGCTATCTGATGTCATCGGTCACGTGAACCAATGACAAGGCTTTCCGGACATTATTTCATGCCGGACAAGGATTTCATGCCACACCGGCTTACTCTCTTCAACCGTTTTCTGGTGATTCTTTGATTGAAGCAAACGTCGACTAATGTAGCATAGTTTCATTATATGACAATTTTTCTGAATATTCTTTTCTGCCACAGTGACCCAAGACAAAGGACACTTTAAACACTGCATGGTTGCTGTGGAAGTAAAACTAGTCTATTGGCGTGTGTCTGGGGATCTGTGGCGCATTGGATAATCTACTGGCATGGAGAGCGAGAGGTGCAGGGATCGATTCACGAAACCACGTGCTTTGTAGGCTGCTACTAGCGCCGATTAATTATTGCAGGCTGTCTGTTCGGTTAGTATTTAAGTTTTAACATAGTCTTGTGAATGGTTTCAACTGCATAATAATGCAGGCTCCACTGCAACCGATTGCTGAATAAATGAAAATTATTAGTATCATTATTATGGAAGTGTTTCTACAAAAACCGCTATAAGACGTGCGTATAGGCCTACATAGTAAGACTACGATGTCACGAGGAATGATTTCCTCAAGATATTGGAAGAGACTTGGATGCTCTCGCCACAGATTGACACGAACGGTGGGAGCCAGTTATTCGACCTATCCACCAGAGACTTGGCGACCATGAATGGGTGCTTTTTAAAATGTACCATAGCTAGCTAACTGTAGTAATTATGGGGGGGGGGGGGGCGATAAGGACTCAGGAAGTATTAAGATGATATTTGTTTTGGTATTTCTGTGCAAATCTTTAGATCGAGCGAACGAAGTTGTACAACAGTAGGCCAAAGCTACGGTTAGTCTACAATCCTTAGGATGAACCTTACCTTTCAAATAGCGCCAGATTGGTGTCTTGAACCGTTTTCTGATGACTCTTTGATTGAAGCAAACGTCGACTGATATAAGGCATCTGATAATTTCTTCGTCTCTTTGCTTTGTTGGTGAATTCAGTATCCAATGCAGATAGGATTTTTGCAAGATAATATCCAGCACCTCCAGTGGAAGATCACGCAACTGCAGTTAAGCGTATGAAACGTTAACCCTCATGAAGACGATATTGAATGTTACTCATTCATTCATTCATTCATTCATTCATTCATTCATTCATTCACTCATTAAAAGAATATCTATAGCGTCTCGCAGTTTGAGAATTGTGGAAAAATAACTGGGGGTTGGACCATTATCCACTTGGAATTGGGGTGTAAAAAGATACTTTAACATGGGGCTCTAAGAAAGACTGGGGGGTCGAAACCCTCCAACCCCCCCGGCAATTCTCATCCTGGCGTCTCGTCCTTGGGACTACCCATAAGCTCTCCCGTCTCTATTACGACATATAAGCCTTTTTGAATAGAATAAAAATGACACAGTAAGATCCTCATGAAGCATTCGTTTCTCCTGTGAGAGACCATTTCAAACCACTGGGTCCACACTGTAAAGGCCTCGTTTCCGTATAGATGCAGTTCGTGTTAACAGAACCAAGAGCACCTCTTCTGCAAAGTTAGGAGGCGGCTCCGTTGGATGCCTTTCGAGCAACAAAACTCCAGGCGCCCTTACTAAGGTATTTTAGCAGGTATTCTCTGGGACAATACCAAGCTGACAATGACGAACCTGAGCATCGATTCTATAAGCTTACTCAATACGCTGCGCGGCTACCGGGTAGTAGGTCAGTGCAATGTCTCGAACATAATAGCTGAGGACATGCCCTCATTTAGAAATGTGACAAATTAGACGGGCTTCTGAGCGTAAGAATCTGTCCGTCACAAGTTAATTTAGAATTTTACGTAGGAACGCGCTTTACTTTATATGCTGCGATCACAAATAATATGCTAGGCATAGGCTACGTTCCAAAAATGTCATAACTGGAAGGGATAATTTGCACAAGACCTCAGCTAAACGTCGCTTAATCGCTTTTTATGCCTGACTTGTAAATGTCCATTTCCTTCATCGCCAACTGGGACTTGGTGACCCTTGCTTCCACACTTACGACCGACTTATAAAGGTCATTCTCATCCATCGGCCATTGTGCCATATTTTCTTCGTTCATTATAAACAAATCATCAGTAAAAGACCGTTTCAAATAAGACCATCAACTTATGAAGCTGATCGTGTTACTAACCTCGTTACAAGGGCGGATACAGAAATTTTCGAAGGGGTGGGCCAAAATTTTGGGGCTTGTTGGTGGGACAGGGGAAAAATTTCGTTGTGTCGCCGAAAAAACTGATCTTTTTTTCAGTCATCGACCAATTTCCGGAAAAAATGTAGATACCACCCCCCTGTGAAGTCGCTCCTCGTCCCTTGGGACTGGCGCTTCTTCAGTGAGGGCCCCTCCCCCGTTAGGGATCCACGTCTTCATGGGAGCGGCCGGGAAGGGCGCTACTCCGACCCGTTTGGATACCGCCCCCAATCCGAATTCCGGGGGTCGACGATCGTCTTCAGGGGGTGAGCGGAAGCCTACCCGGTCTAGCGTGGCATAGTCTCGGCGACTCCTTCCTCGAAGTCGCTCACTACACCTTACCCTGCTTCTACTAGGCCGGGTTTCTTCTCCTGTGACGAGGGCCCGAGTGGTTATTTGGCCGGCAGAAAAATTATCTGCAATCCTATTTGTTTCAGGACCTGAGTTCGTGTGCGATCGTCGATTCTGTAAACTCACCCCCCTCACTTCATTCAGTTCACCCAATCCATCCATTTCCATTTCCAGGTGTGGGCCAGGCATGGGCCTATCTCCCATATCTCCCCCGGAAATCTGCCTCCTCAACTCTTCCTGGTCATACACCACTTCTCTCATTCGTCCCATTACTTCACTTATTCCGTCCCTTGTTTCTTCCATTCTCACATCCATATTTCTCACTCGTTCATCCGTAGTTTTCGCTCGTTCATCCATAGTTTTCACCCGTTCATTTATTCCATTCAAAGTCTGTGTCAAACGTATCAGTATAATCTCAGTCTGGGTCATGGGCGATGCCACAGTCACATTGGGCCTATCTATACACGCATTCACATCATCATCAACATCATCATCAGTTACACCCATTTGCAGCAATGAAGAGACTGACATTGTGGAATAAATCCTTTTGTATTAACCAAGCGGATATATGGATTGCACTAGTCTAACAAGAATAATCACACGCCTATAATAATAATGGTAGAATTAACGTTCGGTCTACACAGTCGTCAGGTCACTAAGTTATTCTGCTTTCGCTATCGGTCTGGCTGTTGCAAGGCGCGACGGCTGTATAAATTGGGTAAATTTCACGCCCGGGGAAATTCCCTTACTCACCACAATGTCCTCACAAAAACAGCTGACGTGGCCAAGAACAGAACAGAAATTACGCTCCCGATTTGCCTCTATACGACTCTTAGGAATTCCGAGCTTTCCGTCGTGGATTCCGCATCAGATCCGTCGTTCACGCACACCTTGAAGAAGAATTCCGTGCAGTACTTCGCTCCTGTCCGACGTTATTCGCTTCGATCACGTTTCACACGAAGGCCTAAACTACAGCCTAATTGCACTTCCTTATTCTCAATAATCTCACAATCACGGTTCAATCGAAAGCCCTAACTACAGACTAATTCTTCTCGATAATAACTCACTAATTTCGCAGTAAGCTGCACTTCACGATTCGATCGAATGCCTAACTTACAGACTTAATTTCACAATATATAAAACTCAACGATTTCAGACGAAGGCCTAACTATACTTCATCTCTGCCGCTGAAAACACAATAATTTCGACTTCACGAACAATCTCCAGGCTTCACGAAGGCAGTATACCTCCGGGCGCATTCCCGATCTCCAAGATGAATTGCGGCTTACGATCCGGCGCAGGTTCTCTCTTCCACGATCCAGGCGAAGGGCGGCGTTTGGTGTTGCGGGTCCGTTTTATAGGCCTTTCGCTCGTAGGGACGCGGGTGACGTCAGCAGCACGCTTGGCACGAGTCCAGAGCACGAGGACGCTGCATTTCGGCCTCGAGTACAGTCGGTCAGGTCGAGTTGACCTAGGACGATGCTGATCACTTATCTATCACGTGCATGCCCTACAGTTATCAGGAACTGGACCAGAAAAGCAGACCATTGGCAGCTTCCTAAGTTCCTACATACAGCTCTATATAATCGGCCAACGTTGCAAGGTCTTATTAATGGACAATATAGCCTAATAATAATAATAATAAGACAATGCCTACTCCTTCACAATCTCCCCTCCTTACTTAGTCGGAGCCCGCGAAGACAAGATTATTAGGGCTGTGTGTAAAAAAAATATAGAAATTTAGACTATATTATGATATTACTGTGCGTTGCTTACGAGTCCTTCCTGTTCTAACGTTTCCAGATAGTCAGAAGATGCAGGCGGCGTTCCATAACTCCGGGACGTTGAATTTCGTCGTCCTCTTTTTAGGCAGCAGGCACTCCCAGTAGGTGCCACATCCAGCTAGCACGCATAACGAAGTGGTAGGTATGGGAGATAATCTCGACCATCCAGGCGTCAGCTCCGGCGTTCGTATGGATGTCAGAGATGTCGGATACGAAGTGGGCTTCGGATTCGGGTCTCGGCTGATTCATGAATCTCATCAAGATCCGTAGGCACAGAGCCCACAGCTCAAAGCTGGCCCCAAGACCTTCCGACCATGGTCTCGGGCTTCCTTTCTTCGACGCGTCGGCAGTACGGTTGATGGTCACAATTCCCCCTCGGCCGCTCCACGCTCTCAGCACCTGTCGAACTCCGGGTGTTGTCGCCATCGTCTGTAACGCTGCCACCATTACCTGGATCATCCCAACTTCTGGTCCGTATGGTGGGATCCACTGACGCAACCGGTATAGATCCTGCACGGAGAGGCACGTCGTCTCCCTTTCTACCATCTGCATTGCGATCTTGAACAAAGCTCCGGTGGAGTGTGTCCTCCACGTGGGCGTGATGGCAACGCTCCTCTGTAGATCCGCTCCCGCTCCGTCGTTGGGAGTGGTGGGGGAAGTAATCACCGCTACTTCCACGTCCGGGCCGACTGATGAAATGGGGGACAGCCCCCGCTGCCCCTCTGGCAGGCTCTCCGACACTTGCTCGCCCTCTATAAGTCCATTGTCCCGCGCTTCCAAAGCCACTGTAAATTTTTCTTGCAGCAGCACCTTCCAGTCCACTATATTGACTGTATCTTCCATCGCTTCATCCAAGGTCGGCGTTGAATGCTTTGGCGTTTCCATCTTTTTCTGTTCACCCGATTACTTCTCGCAATAAAATTTCTACACGTCTATTCTCTTTGACAGACTGAGTCGAAGTGACGTACTGGGGACGCGCACTTCGGTCTAATACGTAGCGTTTCCTTGTCTTTGGTGGGCGGTTCTTTTCTCCAACCCCCACTCATCCAGGTCCCTACTTCCAAAACAGGGTCTTGGCTTCATCCCTCATGACCAAATGTGTTATCCGGTGCCAATGCATTCGTCACTGTCATTTTTCGCCCGCAGTGTAAGATGCTGCTGTCGAAGACGGTCGATTCTGCGACCAGTGTACATCCGATATCAGGTTGCCCTTTCACCTTTTAACCTCTTTGGCGGAGTCGGTCCACCTGTCCCAGCATCCTGACAGCCTGGGAAAGTTTTAACCCACAAGTCTTTCCTGCATGCTCTGTCTAGATAATTCTTTTCACAATAATTTCCAATTCTAATTTCTGCTACCTAATTATAATACGACTAACAGTTCTACTTTATACAGTTTCTTTTCCAGTTTCCTTTTCCCTCCTTCTTAACGATATCTCTGCGGCATCGTTATGTTTCTCTTCGGCCTACTGACACACTCATTCACTTCTGACGATTCCTCTTCTTCGACTGGCGCAATAAAAGTCCGTGGCCGAATGATGCCCTGATTAGCATCGCTTCTTCCCAAGTATGGCTTTAACTTGTCCACGTATTCAATTCGTGCCTGACTTCTTGGCGTTTTTCTTATTTTGTAGAGCACTGGACCCAGGCGTTTTTCTACACAAAAAGGTCCATCGTATTGAAGACTCCATTTGCTCTGAATCCCCGTGCGCCTCCTCGCATAGAAAAACCAGACGAATTGTCCCTCTTCATACGTCATCGGTTTCACTCTCATGTTGTATCTGTAGGCCCTAACTTCTGCTTGCTTTTGCATCGTCTCTCTGGCTAATGCAAAATTAGTCTGCATCCGTTTTCCTTGCTCGCGCACAAAGTCATGGTATTCCGGAATTTCGTCTTTCAGAAAGCAATCTCCCAGCACTAGGTCTATAGGCAGACAGACTTCGCGCGACAGGAACAATTGATTTGGTGAAAATCCTGTGCTGCTGTGTATGCTCGCTCGATAAGCAGCCATCAATGCAGGTAGCTGAAGATGCCAATCCCGTTGATTTCTCGCAACGACCTTGGCTATCATGGAGTTCATGGTCTTGTGGAATCTTTCGATCATTCCATTAGTTGACGCCTTGTACGGGGAAGTTCTTACTTTGTCTATTCCTAGAAGTCGGCATAGTTCCTGGAACAACAAAGATTCGAAGCAAGGTCCTTGATCTGTAAGAATCTGAAGAGGCACCCCATAGGACGAAATCCACTGCTCAACCAGCACCTTAGCAACCGTTGCTGCTTCCTGGTTACGCACCGGATACGCTCCTGCCCAACGACTGAAATGGTCCATAATCGTCAGTATGTAGCGATGCCCTCCACTCGATACTGGGTGCGGGCCCGTCAAATCCATTGCCAAGACTTCACCAATAGCTCCAACGACCATGTTTTGCAGCAGACCACGATGTGGAGGTTTTCCACGAAAATATCTGGCACAAGGTTCACATCGCTGAAGCTCCAAGCGTACATCTTCTCTCCATCCAGGCCAATACGCACGCCTTTGCACTTGCGCCATCGTTCTTCGTAGTCCCAAATGACCTCCAGACATTCCCTCGTGTGCCAACCGAATGAGTGCACTTCGTCTCGGTTGAGGCAAAGCAATCTGTTGCCAACGTACTTGTTCATCCTCGGCACTTAGCCAGCTTCGCGTCAATAGTCCATTGTTGACGCATAACTGCGGCCATTGTGCAGCTAACAGTTTCACAGCAGGACTCTTTCCTCTTAATTCTTCATGGCTAGGCATTGCATCAGATTCCACTTTCTTTTCAATCAACCACTTCAGGTCTTTATCGTCGCTTTGCTCAGCAGCAATAGTAGCACTATCCCAGTCAACATTCGTTCCAATTTGTTCGCTAGTTGGTGCCACTGTACCTCGTATCGCATTTACCACGCAAGGTCGTCTTGACATCGCGTCGGCGTTTAAGTGCAGCCGTCCAGCTCTGTGCTGAATGTCAAAGTCGAATTCTTCCATCACTGACAGCCATCTCGCTTGCTGTCCAATCGGCGTTGGGGTTTTTCTCAGCCACTGCAATGCTGAATGATCCGTTCTGAGCAAGAACTTGCAGCCCAACAGATACGGCCTAAAAACTTTCAAGAAATGAATTACTGCGAGTAATTCTCTCCTAGTCACATCATAATTCCGTTCTGCATCAGTGCACACTCTGCTTCCATAGCAAATCACTCTTTCTTCTCCATTCTGCATCTGAGACAAAATTCCTCCCACGCATTCGCCACTGGCATCTGTATCAAGCACATACATGCCTACATCGTTCGGTAGGGCAAGAATTGGCGCTGTCGTCAATGCAGCTTTCAAGGAATCGAAGGAATTTTGACTTTCCGTCGTCCAGAGGAATCGGCTGTGTTTCTTCGTCAGTTCATGCAGTGGTTTGGCAATTTGTGCAAAACTGCAAATGAACCTTCTATAGTACGAACAGAGTCCAATGAACGCTCTCACATCCTTCACTTTAACGGGCGTCGGCCATTTTTGCACGGCGTCTATTTTGGCTGGATCCGTCGCCACTCCTGATTCGCTCACAATGTATCCTAGAAATAGCACACTTTTCTTTAACAGGAAGCACTTTGACGGTTTCAGCTTCAGGTTTGCTTTTCCTAGTCGATCTAGAACTTGCACGAGTCTCTCCAGGTGTGTTTCCAGGTCTGGCGCGAAAACGATGATGTCATCAAGGTAAATCAGACAGATCGCAAAGTTCAATCCAGCCATTACCAGGTTCATCATCCGACTGAACGTTGCTGGGGCTCCCGTCAAGCCAAAAGGTAGGACACGGAACTGGAAGCTTCCACGACGTGTGACAAACGCTGTTTTATGCCTGTCATTCGGATGCACTCCCACCTGATGATATCCAGAGCGCAGATCGAACGTAGAAAACCATTTCGCTCCTCCTAGCGTGTCCAAGCATTCGCTGATGAGCGGAAGTGGATAAGCGTCCTTCCTTGACTTCCGGTTCAGCAGGCGATAATCCAGGCAGGCCCTCGCTCCACCGTCTTTCTTGGTTACCATGACAACATTGGAAGCCCAATCCGAACATGAAGGCTCAATCAGTCCTTGCTGCAATAACTCTTCTACCTGCTTGTCAATTACAGGCAACAATGTCAGTGGCTGCCGACGAAGTGCTTGTCGTACTGGTGCTTCATTGCCAGTATCAATCCTATGCTGCAACACATCCGTGAACCCAAGGTCCCATTCACTCAAAGAAAACACGTGACTATGCTCCAACAGCATTTTCTTTAATTTCTGTTGCACAGCGTCTGGTACATCATCGGCTACATTTTCCCATAGCGGCTTTAATACATTCTCAGCTTCTGCTGGAGTCGTTGCTGCTCTCTGTACAACTGAACATTTAACAGGACCAGCGGTACTGGCTTCCTGTCTCAGCACAGTCACTTCTTCCACGTCACATCGTTCTCCCTTCTTAATACGAATTGCTTGACTTGTCGGATTCAAAACACGTAGCGTCAAATCCATAGCACGCTCAGGAAGCAACACACTAGCTACAATTAGACCAGAGTTCAGCACTGTGGGATTTGTTGCCCATTGTGAATTAGATTCTTTTAAGTTTGGCAACACTGCATACGCCCCGATGTCTAACTCACTCAACGCTGGAACAATGACGTCACACTCTGCAGCTACTCTGCGACATCTCGACGCTTGATTACGCAGGTGTAGATTCGTTTTTCGACCTCCGATTTCAACCCATTTTTCCTTCAGATTCCACACGACACCTTGTTCCTTCATCCAATTATAACCCAGAATCAGTTCATCTAGCTGAGGAGTTACTAACGCACTCACCACGAACACACGGCCATCCAATTGCAACTTCAGTTTTGTCTGCCCTATCACCAAGATTTGCGAGTTATTAGCAGCTAGCAATGTTTGTTGCGACGGTTGTATGTCACAGTTTCTCACCAATTTCGCTGGTGCCAAACACAGCTGGGAACCAGTATCCAGGAGAGCGTATACCAGTTTTCCATTAACTTTCATCCTTAAATACGCACTGGCAGAGTTTTGAATGTACCTTACGTTTTGCGGTGGATAAGCAGGCATGTAATTTCCATGTTCGTTCATTCCGTAATAATTCTGATTTATTTCGTTTTGCATTCGGTAGGGGCAGGCTTTTGCTAGGTGCAATCCTTGACAAATGTAGCAGTGACGCACTTCCGGTTGGTATCTTTGTTGCTGATTGAATCTCTGTTGTTGTGGAGCCCACGCTCGATTATTATTATTGTTATTTTGCCACGGCGGTGAGTACCTATAATTTGGAGGTCGCTCGCCTCTGACGTCATATCTCGTTCCATTCCCGTTTCTTTGCGCTCTGTTATTATTTTGGTTCGGACAATTCGCACCCTGTTCCGAAACATTTCTCTCTTCGCTCACGCCTCTTGCAACCGCTCTTACTCTACCAGTCGATCTGTGTGCAGACTCCAATCCTAGTTCAGCTTGTTGGTAACTATGCAAACGCAGGGATATTTTCACGGCTTGCTGTAGGCTCTCCGGTTCCTTTTCCATCGTTCTCAAAGATAAACGGCGGTCAGATAAAGCGTCTAGGTAGCATTTCATTGCAATCATTTCTCTATGAACAGATGCTTTGCCCGGATAAGCAAGAGACATTAAACGAGTTATATCAGCTGCCAATTGTGCTAGGTCTTCGTTCGGTTTTTGTTTTCTTGCGCTTAACTGCATTTGATACATGGTCTGTTGGTCTGCCGTGCCGTAACGCAACTGTAGTCGTTCAATGACTTGTTCTGCCGTGTTGAAATCCTCTAACTCCTCATCTTGAACAACATTCGCCGCCTCCTCAACCAATGAACAACACAGGTGGTTCAGACTATCGCTTGCTGACCAATTATTTTGTTTACGACAGATTGCGAAACGACGAAGGAAGATATTCAACGGCGTTTTTCCATTGAAACTTCCCAGTTTGATGTGCGCAGAACTCTTGTTTGGAACGCTGACAGGACCCGGTGCAGGTTGTACGTAACACGATTCGTTGGTTACTGTCTGTGTAGCCACCGAATGCGTTGGAACGAAGTCACGATTCATCACTCCAGGGTCGTACTGTTGCGCGGCGGTGTGGTTTAACCGAGGCCAGTCGTAGCACGTTGAGGTATTTCGCATCGGGTACGCAGTCATGACAGGATTGGGTTGCGAAGCGAAGCCGTATGGAAGCGAGAACCTCACGTCTGTGTTTCCATCTTGGTTGCCGTACGCACGGGTTCGATTCCTCCTCTCGTAATCCATCGAAAGCGCTCCACTGCTCCAGGTTTGCGTCGTAATCGGACGTTGATCGTTTCGCACATCGTGAGGTGGACGTTGAAACGAAACCGCTCCCATTCCTTCAGAAATCGATCGAGAATTTCGCAGCTCTCCCGCGAATCCAATTCCAGATACAGAAACAGCATTACTTGTATCGTAACTCGAAGACGACACAACTCCAGTTTCACTTCTGCTTAATCCGATTCCGGACACATTTCCAATCGCTTCACTTATTTCGTGGTTTTCTCTAACGACTACATTAGACGCTATTTGTCTAACAGAGTTTTGGGGACCCCCCACAAATGTATCCGAATTTTCATTTAGCCGCTTGCTCCTTACATTAGCTGCTGTCTCATCAAAATCATCGTCTGCTTCGTCAAAATGTCCGTCTGTCATTCTCAAATAAAAATCTGTAGGCCTATTGCTTTCATCACCATATTCATTTTCATTCTGCATTCTCATTTCATCCAAATGCACAAAATCATCTGTCTGAGTCATCATCTGATTCATACGCGGTCCATACACATCAAAATCTTGTTCCACATAATCATTTACACGTCTTTCATTCCTGTATACATTATATGCATTTTCATTAAATCTCCATCGTTCATCATCATTTGTAGATTTCCTATGCATAGGTAAACCTGCATTCAAATTTTCATTAAATCCCAATCGCTCGTCGCCATTTGTTGATCTTGCCCCCCTGTGAAGTCGCTCCTCGTCCCTTGGGACTGGCGCTTCTTCAGTGAGGGCCCCTCCCCCGTTAGGGATCCACGTCTTCATGGGAGCGGCCGGGAAGGGCGCTACTCCGACCCGTTTGGATACCGCCCCCAATCCGAATTCCGGGGGTCGACGATCGTCTTCAGGGGGTGAGCGGAAGCCTACCCGGTCTAGCGTGGCATAGTCTCGGCGACTCCTTCCTCGAAGTCGCTCACTACACCTTACCCTGCTTCTACTAGGCCGGGTTTCTTCTCCTGTGACGAGGGCCCG
Organism: Lumbricus terrestris; assembly: GCA_949752735.1. NCBI lineage: Eukaryota > Metazoa > Annelida > Clitellata > Crassiclitellata > Lumbricidae > Lumbricus > Lumbricus terrestris. The sequence goes on along the minus strand of OX457042.1, from coordinate 59,827,149 downwards.
AGTGGTTATTTGGCCGGCAGAAAAATTATCTGCAATCCTATTTGTTTCAGGACCTGAGTTCGTGTGCGATCGTCGATTCTGTAAACTCACCCCCCTCACTTCATTCAGTTCACCCAATCCATCCATTTCCATTTCCAGGTGTGGGCCAGGCATGGGCCTATCTCCCATATCTCCCCCGGAAATCTGCCTCCTCAACTCTTCCTGGTCATACACCACTTCTCTCATTCGTCCCATTACTTCACTTATTCCGTCCCTTGTTTCTTCCATTCTCACATCCATATTTCTCACTCGTTCATCCGTAGTTTTCGCTCGTTCATCCATAGTTTTCACCCGTTCATTTATTCCATTCAAAGTCTGTGTCAAACGTATCAGTATAATCTCAGTCTGGGTCATGGGCGATGCCACAGTCACATTGGGCCTATCTATACACGCATTCACATCATCATCAACATCATCATCAGTTACACCCATTTGCAGCAATGAAGAGACTGACATTGTGGAATAAATCCTTTTGTATTAACCAAGCGGATATATGGATTGCACTAGTCTAACAAGAATAATCACACGCCTATAATAATAATGGTAGAATTAACGTTCGGTCTACACAGTCGTCAGGTCACTAAGTTATTCTGCTTTCGCTATCGGTCTGGCTGTTGCAAGGCGCGACGGCTGTATAAATTGGGTAAATTTCACGCCCGGGGAAATTCCCTTACTCACCACAATGTCCTCACAAAAACAGCTGACGTGGCCAAGAACAGAACAGAAATTACGCTCCCGATTTGCCTCTATACGACTCTTAGGAATTCCGAGCTTTCCGTCGTGGATTCCGCATCAGATCCGTCGTTCACGCACACCTTGAAGAAGAATTCCGTGCAGTACTTCGCTCCTGTCCGACGTTATTCGCTTCGATCACGTTTCACACGAAGGCCTAAACTACAGCCTAATTGCACTTCCTTATTCTCAATAATCTCACAATCACGGTTCAATCGAAAGCCCTAACTACAGACTAATTCTTCTCGATAATAACTCACTAATTTCGCAGTAAGCTGCACTTCACGATTCGATCGAATGCCTAACTTACAGACTTAATTTCACAATATATAAAACTCAACGATTTCAGACGAAGGCCTAACTATACTTCATCTCTGCCGCTGAAAACACAATAATTTCGACTTCACGAACAATCTCCAGGCTTCACGAAGGCAGTATACCTCCGGGCGCATTCCCGATCTCCAAGATGAATTGCGGCTTACGATCCGGCGCAGGTTCTCTCTTCCACGATCCAGGCGAAGGGCGGCGTTTGGTGTTGCGGGTCCGTTTTATAGGCCTTTCGCTCGTAGGGACGCGGGTGACGTCAGCAGCACGCTTGGCACGAGTCCAGAGCACGAGGACGCTGCATTTCGGCCTCGAGTACAGTCGGTCAGGTCGAGTTGACCTAGGACGATGCTGATCACTTATCTATCACGTGCATGCCCTACAGTTATCAGGAACTGGACCAGAAAAGCAGACCATTGGCAGCTTCCTAAGTTCCTACATACAGCTCTATATAATCGGCCAACGTTGCAAGGTCTTATTAATGGACAATATAGCCTAATATTAATAATAATAAGACAATGCCTACTCCTTCACAAAAAGATACCGTCTCAACCGCCGCTAAATCGACGGGGGGCCACGCACCGTACGATTTTGTAATATGGGGGGGGCTGATGTCCTGTTTTTCTCTCCCACTACATTAATTTAATGGCTTGTTGAAACCAAATGGGGGGCCACGTCCCATGCAATTTTTAAATGGGGGGGGGGGGCATGGCCGGAATGGCCACCCCCTGGATCCGCCCCTGCCTCGTTAGTACCTTATTTTCATTAGTTGAATTATTGCCACGATCTTAGTTAATGTCATACACTTGCTTATTCGTTTTGATCAGATTACTCTTTTCGTTCCTGTGTCCATAGGCGTAACGTTCTATTGTGACGGTGGTGTCCAGTCACCACCACTTTTTGGTCCAACAAGGAAATATTTTTTTAGAGACATGAAAGCATCTGGCTGTCTAACATAATAAAGGCTATTCATGATTGACACCGCAATGGCACCAATACTGATAGCCTAGAAACAAATGGTGTTTAAATGTGAGCCAGAAATTCTCAGCGTAGGCCTATGGCCTAGAACTCAAAATAGGGGAGAGTTGAATAATATGAGCCTAACGATTAATTTCTGGTGGAACTTCAAATTTGTTGATTCCTTTCAGCACGTCATATCTCTGTGAACTGCTTTTATAACTCTTCATCCTGTCAAAGACAAATATGGCCTTAAAATTTGCGTATGAATTTGATAAATATTAAACCAGATATTTTATATCTGCGCTAGTAAAAACAAGCCCATAACACCACAACGATATAGGTTAGCTCTTTCTTACAGGGGTTAAAGACAAATTTTGCCTTTTTATTAACGTGATTACATAATTAAAACTATACAATATACTTATATTTTAAATTTTGCTCCTTAATACGACTCTAATACACGGGGTGAGGGACAATAAAAATGAAATTAGAGAGCCACTGGGGTACTGTAACAGGAAGACGAGGTAAGAATTGAACTGAGAAGTTGTGTGCCAAGGAATAGTCACCACTACTTTTACGGGGAAAGTTACGCCCATGCCTGTGTCAGATAAAAATCCGGTTAGGTCAAACCTGGGGGACAACATGGTGCTGCGGTGGTAATCAGTAATCACGGTGGTAGTGTGGTGGTGCAATATCGGGATATCATAGCCTAAAGAATTCGGTTTTTAGTCATGAGTGGAAAGTAAGGGGTGAGGTAGGATCAGTGATGAGCAAACTGGAGAGGTATCTATAGGTACACTCTTAAAACAATAATAGGCTACTTATTTCTTTCCACTAACCTTTTTGCAACTTGAAGAAAATAGCATATCGGAATTCCTGCGTTTGCGATCACTTTCTCTTTTGTTTCGCAAGCATTCTCCTACAGCCATAGCGTTCGATTTTTTCAGTTGTGCCTTTATTCGTTAGTTTTGCGTTACTGAACGATTCTGATATGATTAAAAACGTCGACTTCGTAAGAATGTTTAACATAATATTTAACACGAGACACACAATAATGATATCGCGGCGTCACTCAGGTAATATGTAAATTGGTTGATGTCTATTTTTAGAAAAGGAATTTTGCGCATCATTACACAACACCTCTTTGCTGTTTCGCCTGAATGTTTGGCATTCTCTCTCGTTGATGGTTTGCAGTAGGTTATTGTCGAAGAATGACCAGATTGTAAGAGTTGAATATAAATGAACGTATTCAAACTCGTTTTCAAACTCGTCTTCTCTGTGACACCGACCGCTATGGTTTCTTCCAAGCATTAGCACACTCACGACTCGACTCTTGTAATTCCCTCTCGCCAACTGAACATTCCTGTTGAAAACGCCCCATCGTAGGTATAACTCATCCCTTCCCCTCCGGTGACGACTCACCTTCGCGACCAGCCCAAAATTATACGCTCCGCCCAAAAGGTCGCTTGTTGTAGCGCTGCTTTCATATCAGCTACACAGAAATCTTTCTAATGAGGCGATTACTCGGTTGATCTGACATTGTGTCTGTCCGCACAGTTCCCTGTTAGCATTGCCTATCGTTTACTTACCACAAGTGAATAGATTCACCAGAGAAGTCTTTATTATCTCTCTCTTCTTAGGCGAATTTGATGCATTTCCGCTCACTTCAAAGACTCATCGTCATTTCTTCTCAGTGGTTCGGGTTACTACCTGGCAGGGTGAAAATTTCCGAGGGTTTAGGGCTCAGCCCCTTAGTGTTTCTGTGGATCCAGCAGTGAAACCCTTATTGCACACCACAACTCTATAGAAATCAAAGTTTGATCCTAGTTGTTGTTTAGGCTTGGAGCAATAACAAGGTACGGTATGTCGACATACCTATGTCTTGCGAAACAGTATGCCAACGTGAGCGGAAGATGGTAATCTATCAACTCTGTAAATTTGGTACAGATCTGAATTTTTGTTTGTGAAATTGAGAACAGCTTGGGAGGTGTCGAATAGTCAAGGGAAGTCCATTCCAGGTTGTTGGACCAACCACAGAGAATGAACACCTCTGCATTGTTGCAGAGCGAGTGTAAGGAACCATTAAGTCACCATGGACAGCAGAGCGCAGTGCGCTGCGGCCTATGCAAGTGGAAAGAGGGAGGCAAATCTCACACAGATAAGAAGGCGCCCATACTGATAAGCATCGCCACATCAAAGATGCAATCCTAAATGAGATGCGCTGCGGGAAAGGAAGCCAGTGCAAGACCTCACGCATATAATTATAGGGATACACGGTCGTACTTGGTGAACCCCCCAATAAGTCGTGCGGCAGCCCGGTGGACCCTCTCCAACCTCTCAATCCGAACCCGCGGGGGACCAGCAACGATGGAGGCTCAGTAGTCGAGACGGCTCAGCACAAATGCATGGACAGGAGAAGCTGCAGCTTTAGAAGTCAGAGAACGAGCAATGACCCTGAGCTGCCGCAGTTGGTAGCAGCAGCTGCGGCACACCTGATCTATATGAGATGCACGGGTGAGTTCTGATTCCAGGAGTACTCCAAGGTCACGCACCACCAGAGAAAAAGTCATAGACGGGAATTGAGAAGAGAGAACGCTCAGGTCGAGCTTAGCCAGCAGCTGTCGCCTAGTACCCAACCAAATGAATTGGATTTTTTGGGCGTTGAGGCGGAGTCGGTTCGAGGACATCCTATCCATGTATCTTTCGTGACAATCGCTTGCCCGACTAGATGTACGGCTCCTTCCTTCCGTCCTATCAATCTCGCCAAAGACCGAGAACGTGGGAACATTTGACGCGATCGAGAGGCTTCCCGAACGCGACGTCGCTATAGTGGGCGCAAATGACGGCACCCAAAAACACACGGAGCATACAGAGGCGCAAATGGCGATCAGAAATTGCGGCCTGAAATCGTAATGTCAAGTTATACGCAGGCGTTACAACTGCTTAGAAAACTTGGGACAGACATTGCGGTACTCGTAGATAGGATCGTATTCAGGATCATTATGATTATCCACCTCACGTCGTCGCGTAGGGACTTTGGGCAAGTCCTTCACTCGCAATTTCTCAGCGCTTCGGCGTGAAACTCCGATGCAGATCATGCAGTGTCCGCACTGCAGTCGGGAGCGCCTCCGAGTAGGGAGAGAGCTTGAAGGGGCGCTATAACAAGTGCACATACATGTATATGCATACATGGGGCGAACATAAAAGGCCTGTGCTGCCCCTCTGCCTTCAGCTAACCAGGTCGTCGATCCTTGCGCTCTTCCACTTGTGGGGATCTGATGGTTCCTCGCTCTCGTACATCGATGCGGTCTCGCCGTCCATTCTATTGCATTGGCCCTTCATACTGAAACTGTTTTCCATTAACAATTCGCAACATAACACCGAATACAGCTTAGGAAACATTTTCTAAATTTCTTACATTGCATCTGTTTAGACCTGTTGGGTAGCTAGGTTAAGCGCATTCGTGAGATTTTTTGAGGCGCTATACAAACTGGTTTCGGCAATCTTAAAATAAAATATACGATTAGTGTGTGAGTAAATAGCTGAATTATTTAACAATAAAATACGATTTTATGCAGATGCGTTGTTTTTGCCATTTATCGGTTACAATCGCTGGTAGGCTATGTTAAGCAAGAACACATTAACTGAAATTTTTCATATTTACGAGAAAACTATTTACAATTATTTTTTCCACAAAAATGGTTAATTTTTCTACATTTATTAGTTTAAAGCGGAAAAATGAATATTTTTCTACTTGGCAGAAAAGAATTTAGTCTTTTGAGTTTATCTCAGAGCTAGGTTTTTTGCAGATAGGCCTACGTGGTTCCTGCTTATCAGGGCAGAATATACTACAGACCAATTCGTTGCAGCCAATCAGTGTCGTATGTCCAGAAAATTAAACGCTTCTTTTATTAAAAAATGGTATTAAATATTCGCAAAAATTGAAACGAACAAACTGGCAAATTATTGCGTATTGCTTTCATTTATTAGCCTATAGCATTTTTCGTGAGGATGACTTGCAATATTATTGATTAGCCTAAGTTCATTTTATAACAAAAGTTCACAAATTTCTCACAAAATATTAAAAATTAATATATTTAAATGAATTGTTTACGACTCACTAGCACGACTGTCCCTGGTGTTGATATTTTAATATGTTTGTGTCTGATGTTTATTGGCTTAAATTAATTTTTTCCGTAAAATTTTACCAAAACTTTTACCTCGATTATCTCGGAATTCACAAAAAGTGGAGAAACGCGAAGATAATTCTCAGGCGACGATTTGTCTCAGTACCAAATTGCATGGGTATTAGAGTTGGTAGCACACAAGGTGGCTGGATTTAGGAAACGATTTTTAGTAGCCTAATTAGAAGTCGGATTGATGGAAATATTTTATTCTTAAACTGAATAACAATTTGTATCAACAGAGATTTTCGTTCTGATATCGGAGCTGAATTGACGAACAACAGTTGTTATTTGAACAGAAGTTTGATAAAAAGTGGTTGCTGCTTATATTGAAGAAGCTGACTTTGATTATGCAGGTTCTTGACTAATGGGGGGTGGTTCGGTGAAAATGATTCATGCCAAAGAATAAATCCGTATTGATGAAAAATAATTGGGCTGCACCAGACGAATAACTCAGAACGCTAAAGCGAAAGACAAGCCAACATTAATTTAATTTGTGACAGACGCAACAACTGACACATTTCGTGGAAGCAGTAGTAATAGCGTTGTTCTAGTATTCATCGGGCTCAAAAATTAATGGTGGCGATGATGATGCTGATGCTGCTGATGATGATGATGATGATGATGATGATGATGATGATGATGAGTAAGATGCTGGTGATGATGATAATCACGACGATGACGCACTTTGGGCGATACA
>OX457042.1:59812710-59815210 GCA_949752735.1 Lumbricus terrestris | reverse complement strand
AGCAGTGCTAAGTAGTAGGTATTGCACTCTGAAAACTTGTGGATTCTCATCTTACTATGTAATATGCATGCTTAAAAATCTATGAGAAAAATTAACTGTTTGGCAAACCGATGGTCAGCATCACAAACCTCGCATGCGCAAAAACCAAAACTTTTCCGGAAATAGAAAAACGTTTTTACAAGATACATGTTCCTTAATCATAAAAAGTGAAATGGACAAAATGTCTATATTGATTCAGCAAGTTATATTGTCAGTGTCATTTATGCAGCAGTATAATGAAAGACATTTAAAATGTAATTAGAGGTAGTATATTGCATCTATGCAGTGGTTATGTTTGGCGGACAACCGTGCGATCATCGTATGTGCCAGAACAAGAGCATTTAAGGTGACAGAACAAAGCTGTTTATTACAAGCATGTTGCTGTTTCATACACAGTGGCTGCGCCAGTGGTTTAGGGGCTTGGACCCACAAATGTGGCTCAGCCCCTCCCTCAAAGCAAAGAGCGGGAAATCTCCACCACTGCGTAATTATTCGTAATAAAAAATAGACAGTGAGAAACGGCAACCTAATCAACTGTATTATCATAGCGTTGAGTGCTCATCCAAAAAGAATACACATCAAATATTACCCGTGATGAAGTTATGTGCACCACGTGCTACCCACCAGCCGGCTACGCCGGTAGTCCCATGCAACTACATTGGGAAATGAGGTGTTCAATTAGCAGCAACACTTATGGGCGGAGTCATCGAGGCCAGGGCACGGTACCCCAAAGTGCGTGGTTGGAGTCGGAAATCCTTATATCCCCTCAATATTTCAGAAATATTTCAGAATATCATTATGATGTTTGAGGGTTATCCACATAATTTTTCCAAGCGTGTCAACGCTTTCATAACACTGCATTTCACAGAAGTGATATCATGTCTGGTTGAAGAGATTGTTTCCCTCGCTCCCCGCGTCCAATTTATTTTGTAGTCCAAATTAAATCTTTGACCGATCGCCTTTAAGTTTAGCTTGAGAGTATACCTCAAATTTGTGTAGCTCCTGCGGAGGGTAGCGTGACGATTTGTAAAGTCTTAATATATATCATGGAATCGCACGGACGAAAAACAGCCCGGAAGCGATTGGCTAATTCCGACGACAATCAAGCGCGACTATAGAGGTTGACACCACTTAGGCCGATTTAAGAAAAGAACCGCCTCACAATATATTTCTGGACGATTATGAATATTCACTCCACGTGAAAGAAGAACGAAGGCCCCACACGATATTTCCAGCAGATGGCCGACGCCAATAAGCACAGAACAGAACTCACATCAATGCGTAAGCTTATTTTATATCGGCTTAGATCAGAATCTTAATCGACTCCATGTCGAATGAATTAGGCTACCAAGCAGATTCCTGTTTAATTCAGAACCGATCAACGGCTCAACACGACCGTAGCGCAAACGAACGCTTGTATCCTGGCCTCGTTTCACTAATACTCAAGCATCGGACTCAGACACTTTTATCAACCGCGAATGTGACCGGACAAAATGGTACGGCCAAAATGGAACGGACAAAATGGTATGGATGAAATGAAAGCTGGATTAGTGAATTTTTATATATATATTGATGAAAAGACGCACGTGTAATGGAAGCTAGATGAAGACTCTGCATGAATATTTTTATATATGTAATGGAAGTTGGATTGATGAAAATCACGCTTTAAATATAGAAGCTGTAGGCTATCAGGGTATTTTCATAGCTTAAATAGAAGCTGGATTAGTGAAAGATGCATTACAAATGGAGGTTGATTAAAGGAATCCTATGGCTGAAATTGAAGCTGGATACATCATGAAACACATGAACGAAAGACACCAATTCAACTTCCATTTCTGAAGCATTTTTTCGCCAATCCAGTCTCCTTTTTTCAAGCTTTTTTCTTCACTAGAGCTCTACTTCAGCAACAAAAAAGCCATCCACGCTCTATTTCAGCAATAAAATACCCTCATCCAGCTTCAATTTAAACATACCGTTTTGTCCGTACCATTTTGTCCGTACCATTTTGTCCGTACCATTTTGTCCTAGAACTAAGAGCGACACGTCTTCTCGCCTTGAAGTTCGGACGGCAACTACGCTCTCTTCACGTCTGCTCATAGTTAAATCGTACAGTTCGAGCGGCGTCCTGTGACGTCACTCCTACGCGGGAAGAACAGCACACAGGTGGACTACAGCTGTCACACGTGCATGACCCCTCACTCGAAGCGTCACCTGGCATTTGTGTGAAGATCGCCCACGTCGTGACCGCCTGTGTTTGAAGAGACAATAACGTATTGGCCTGTCCTTCTCCTGCCCGTCTCAATATACCTAACCATGTATCTTTCGTGACAATCGCTTGCCCGGCTAGATGTACGGCTCCTTCCTACCTTCCGTCCTATCAAGCTCGGCTAAGACCGAGAACGTGGGAACATTTGACGCGATCGAGCGGCTCCCCTTTGAACTGACTCGCTTAGCTACATCG
>OX457042.1:59701930-59812510 GCA_949752735.1 Lumbricus terrestris | reverse complement strand
GTATTAGGCTGGAGCGTCAATTTTTTTTAAAATTTCCACAAGTAATAGGTTGAGAAACTTGACATTGGATATCAGTAGTGGTGTGAAAATTTTTAAATGATATTGTTCTTGGTTTTGATGCTCCCCAAACGCTTTGAAGTTCAGGACCACTTTTTAGCGGACATGAAAATTGGTGTTTGGTCACATATTTGAAGGGGGCAACCAAAGATTTGGCAAATCTCTCAAACTTCAGAATTTGAATTTTTGAAGTCTTTTTCATGTAGTTTCTGAAAATGTATAGTTCATAATGGTAGGAGCCAAACTTTTAAAACTTCAAATCTATGAATAACGAGAAAAAAACAGTTTGTGAAAAAATAGAAGAAATCTGGCACCGAGCATCAATTCCAATTGTATCGCGTAAACGAGTGCTGCAACTTCTATGCCGGTATCGAGGGAAATATATGAAACTTCTGAAACCTTTCAAAGGACGACAGCAAGATGGAAAATACACGGAGAAGCTAAATCGTTTTAGAGAAGAAGGGAAAACCAGTTTGTTTGACATTGCGGCATGCAAGTGCAAATTCGACCTTTGCAAATGCGACAAGCTCCGTAAGGTTCCTGCTGGTGAGCAGATTTTTCTCAATGATCAGCGGAATTTAAGAATAATGTTCATTGGCAGAGTTGACATTGCTACAACAAAGAAGATAAACAGAAATCTGAAGCGAAAAAGGGCAGAAAAGGAACGAGCAGAGAGGCATATCATGTTTGCCGATAGTTGTGAAGCCACCAAGCAAAACTGCGATTCTCAACCTGAATCGGATCCAGAGGCTGATGATAACATAACATTATCAGAACTGAAAGATAAGCACATCACAATATCAGATTCAGATGATGATATTCCGTTAGGCCTAAGCGAAGTCCGAGGCAACCATAATAGAAAATCAAATCAAACACCTAATAGTCTGAAACCGAAGAAAAAAAGGTTGAAAGTACATCTTCCGACACTTGCAAGAGCTTGCGATCGTCACCAAGTCTCCGATAGAGCTGCTGCAGCTATCGCATCAGCAGTCTTGCAAGATTTCGGTGTAATAACACAATTAAGAAGAAACATCAAGTGTTATCGATCGCAGCAAAGTTAGAAGAGCACGTCAAGCCAAACGACAATCAATCCAAAAAACCGATCTCGATGGCGTTGTACGAAGTTTGTATTTTGATGGAAGAAAGGACAGCACAATAACAATAATGAAACATGGTTCTCGGTGGTACAAAAGGAAGATAATGGAAGAACATTTGTCGTTGGTTGAGGAACCCGGATCTAAGTGTATCGGACATGTTGCTCCCTTATCAGGAACAGCAAAAGATGCGAAACTCAGCATAATCACCTTCTTGAAAGACAGATACAAATCTTTGGATAAACTAGTAGCCATTGGTTGTGATGGAACAAATGCTAATACTGGGAGAATTGGCGGTACAATACGGTTGCTCGAGCAAGAACTAGAGAAACCGCTGCAGTGGCTGGTTTGCCAGCTTCATGCAAATGAGTTGCCTTTAAGACATCTCCTGAAGTATATAGATGGGGCAACATCTGGACCACGAGCATTTTCAGGTCCATTAGGCAGGCAACTGGTATCTTGTGAAAAACTGCCCGTAGCTGTATTTCAAGCCATTGATGGTGAATTGCCAGAATTAAATGATGTGGATCTTAGTACTGACCAAAGGTATCTGTACGACATTGTGTCAGGCTGTGATTCTAGGTAAATGTTCAATGGAGTTGTCACGAAAAGATCCAGGTGCAATATCTCATGCTAGATGGCTCACAACAGCTAACCGGTTTCTTCGACTTTATGTCTCAACCAAGGAACCTTCAGTGAATTTGACAACCATTGTGACTTACATCATCAAAGTATATGATCCAATGTGGTTTGCCAAAAAGATCAATTGCTCTTGCAAAGATGGTGCAAAACACGTTTTACACACCATTATGAAGTCACGTTATCTGTCACAGGAACACAAAGCCATCGTTGATCCAGTCATATCTCGTAATGCTTTCTTTGCACATCCAGAAAACATACTGTTGTGCATGGTCACGGATCACAGAAAACACATTCGTGAGCTTGGCTTGCGTCGCATATTGAAAGCAAGATCACAGAATTCTGGAGGTAAAGGTGTACGGCAATTCATTGTTCCAGACTTGAATTTCAATGCGGAAGACTACTTTGATCTCACAGACTGGCAAAAAACTGTAATTACTGAACCACCTGTTCCCACAGACATTTCAGAAAATGACATTAAGATGTTCGTTGCCATTGGTGCTGCCCCTGTGATCGACTTTCCAAAGAATCCATGCCACACACAGGCAGTGGAACGTTGCGTAAAACTAGTTACGGAAGCTTCTTCTGCAGTTTGCGGTGCAAAGTCAAGAGACGGATTTATACATGTCCGGCTGGAATCACGTGAAAAAATGCCATATTTCAATACAAAAGCTGACTATAATTGCTGTTAGAATTTCAGCCTAACACTACTTTGTCAGTCAAAGCAATAAGTATTGCTTTTAAAAACCCCTAGCATTAGCAGGTCAATGGCTTTGTAGGGCCTATTTCAATTCTTTCTGCCGTGTTATAAAATTGCATTTTCTGCAACTTTCAGATGCAGATAAAAAAAAATTAAGAAATGTTGAACCATTACAAATGCTAATTATACATTAATATCTTGGTGTGTATGAGTGGATTAAATATAATCGCACTGGTAGTTATGGATGGTCATAATTAATTGTGTCAAATATGATACAAAGCACGATTTTGCAAAATGCGATTCTATATTTGTGAACATTCAAACCCTCTGGGGAGCATCAAAACTTAAAAATAATGCAAATAACCCTTACATATTATGAATCAGTATAACAAATGACAACTTTTGCCACCTATTACTAGTGTTTCAGTTGAAATATTTTTTTTCGCATTGACCGACACTCCACCCTAATGGGTATCCGTCGATTCCACAAAACGCGTACTCACGCATAAGCAAAATATTAGATTCTGTGTGTTTTAAACATGATTTATATAGACAAGAATAGTTTACATATAAAAAAGTCCAATGTTTAACTATAAAAACTAGTAATACGTCTGTTTTATGTACAGTCAAAACGGGGAAAAACATGTTGTAACTGCTGAAAAACGTTTACGCAGATTCACTGTGCAAATGGTTCTAGGGCAATTACCCCCTGGGCAATTACCCCCGGACAATTACCCCCGACAATTACCCCTGGACAATTACCCCCAGGACAATTCTTCCCACTAACCTTTGTTTTGCATCTTGAAGAAAATCGAAAAACGTGACACCAGCGTTTGCGATTACTTTCGTTTTTCTTTCGCAAGCATTTTCCTGCAGTTGCGCCCATAGCGTTCGTTTGTGAAAGTTCCAGTTGTACCTTTATTCAACAGTTTTTGCTTTACTGAACGATTCTGATATGATTAAAAACGTTGACTTCGTAAGAATGTTTAACATAATATGGCTACTGATTTAACACGAGACACACAATAATGATATCGCGGCGACACTCAGGTAATATGTAAATTGGTTGATGGCTATTTTTAGAAAAGGAATTTTGCGCATCATTACACAACACCTCTTCGCTGTTGCGACTGAATGTTTGCATTCTCTCTCGTTAATCGTTTGCAGTAGGCTAGGTTAGGGTTGAAGAATGACCAGATTGTAAGAGTTGAATATAAATGAACAAGGTCAACAATTGCTTCATTCGAGAACGATTAGAGCCAGATTTAGCCTCTGGTCACTCTCAAATGACGCATTGTAGGGAATTTTATTGTTACGTTATTTCGTTAGTGTGCGTCCGTGCGTCCGGGACGCACAAATTTTGACGCCGGACGAACAAAAATAAAGGTTGTGCGTCCATGGACGCACCGAAGTTGTGGATGGACGCACAGATAAATTAATGGGACTCCAATAAAAAATACCGCGGGGTCCGTATTTGTGTCACTGTCTCATTTTATGCATTGCGTATTTGCGTATACATTGAATCAAAAGGAACACACACTGACTGGTGGTGAATAATTTATGCAATGACCTATTTATGAATATTTCATTTCTTTGTAAGTGAGTGACGTACATAGCTCACATGTACATTTTACAATGGTCTCTCTCTCTCTCTCTCTCTCTCTATATATATATATATATATATATATATCGTTTTTATGATCGTTCCTGGCTTAAAAAGTAATGACCGTCGTCGGATAGATCCAACTTTTTGATGTGATGCGTTCATGACTCCAAGAATTTAGACCTTTACGGAATCACTGCGTACATACATGCATACATGCATACATACATACATACATACATACATACATACATACATACATACATACATACATACATACATACATACATACATACATACATACATACATACATACATACATACATACATACATACATACATACATACATACAAACAAACATACATACATACATACATACATACATACATACATACATAAATACATACATACATACATACATACATACATACATACATACATACATACATACATACATACAAACAAACATACATACATACATACATACATACATACATACATACATACATACATACATACATACATACATACATTCGTACGTACGTACGTACGTACGTACGTACGTACGTACGTACGTACATACATACATACATACATACATACATACATACATACATACATACATACATACATACATACATACATACATACATACATACATACATACATACATACATACATACATAGGCCTACATACATACATACATATATATACACACTCACACACACATACATACATACATGCATACATATATACATACATAGATCCACACATACATACATACATACATACATACATACATACATACATAGGCCTACATACATACATACATATATATATACACACTCACACACACATACATACATACATACATGCATACATATATACATACATAGATCCACACATACATACATACATACCTACATGCATACATGCATACATACATGCATACATATATACATACATAGATCCATGCATGCATACATACATTCATACATACATACATACATACATACACAAATACATACATTGTTAGGGCTCGGGGAAAGTCTAGAGGTATGACTACAAAGTAAGGTCCCAATTTAGTAAAAATAACATCGATTTATTCAGTAGCAGACTATTTACAGCGATATGTAAGCTTACAGAAATTACCGTTCTCAGAAGCGATGTAGTTCGAAGAGGCTAACGGAGCCCGAACGACGTCGAAATGCAGTACAGCAAACACGAACCCACCAACAGGGTGAAGACACGAACGTCGGAAAAGACACCACGGTCAACTCTCATGACAGAGAGGGAACACCAAAGCGTGAACACGCTCAACAGGAGTCGTCCACCAAGGCACACACCTGAACGCAAAATGCCTTCTCCCGCCTTACACCTAGCTCCATTTATAGGCAAGCACAGGTTCACTAAGAAGTCAATCCTCCGACTCATGCACGTGCCCCCAAGTCAGATAAAGTAAGGTAGGCAAGAAGGGCCATAGAGACTCAATCTCAACAACATACATACCTACATACATTCATACATTCATACATACATACATATATATACACACTCATACACACATACATACATACATGCATACATAAATACATACATATATACATACATAGATTCATACATACTGTGAGTGTTAGCTACCTATTACCCCTCTGGGCTTCCTTACTTGGACTCTCCTTGACTATGTGGGAGTTGAGGGAAGGGCAGGGCCTATTTAAAGGGCTACCACTGTGGGGGCTTGCTTCTTGTCGTGGGTCTACTCTGTGGTGTGTGTTCGACTCCTGTTGAGCGTGGCGTGTGGTTCGTGTTCTACGACGTTTGTCTTCTTCGATTGCCGTCCCACCCCGTTGGTGAACTGGCCTACATCCGTCTTCCTTTGGGCTCCGTTAGCCTGGTGTGTCTTCACGTCAGCTCTGTCGAATCAGCTGTATCGGTCGTACTTCATGTCAGCTTTGGGTAACGTTAACCTACTTCTTGTCAGACTGCTCTGTTATTGAATAAATCGATGTTATTTTACATTACGGACCTGAGTATTACTCATCATCTTCTAGACTAGAGCAAGTGAACCCAACAGATGGGGTCTCGTGGGATTTTTTTTTCACGATAATTTGAAATTTGCGTCAAAAAAGGGGCGTTGTTTCCGTGAAATTTAGCAAATAGTACGGTGGTAATTCCGTTGGAAAAGTGTTATATGGTGGTTGGCCGTGAAGACAGGTCAATGGTTGTGTTTTTGGAGAATTAGGTCGAGAAAATTAGTGCGGGAAATTTCGACGTTTTGCGACATTGAGTTTTGCGAGTTTTGTAAATTTGGTCGAGACAGTTTTGAAGTGAGCTGTCGTGGGTGAATTTTTGCGCTGTGCGTTGGTCTGCACGTCGAATAGTCGACAGGGCGTAGAGGTAAAATGGCGTCGTTAGAGGAGGAGTTAATGCCTGAATTTGGGGATGTCAGAGACATACCAAGTGACAAACTTCGACTGGAGAGTGAGACATATGGTGAGGAAGTGGAGGATGTGTCTAGGGCACAGGTGAGGAGAATGGCTATGAAACCATTGTCACCGAAATTGGGTAGTGCAGCTTGGAAACTTAAGGCACAGGCTAAGAAAGAGGAGGCCGAGTTAGAGCGCTTGCACTTAAAAGAGGACAGAGAGTGGGAGAGAGAGAAGGAGCGAATGAGATTCGAGGAGAAGAAAATGCAAATTGAAGCCGAGAGAGAGGAGAGAAAAATGCAGATTGCAGCAGAGGAGAAGAAAATGCAGATTGAAGCAGAGGAGAATAAATTGAAGATTGCAGCAGAGGAGAATAAATGGAGGATTGAAGCAGAGAGAGAGGAGAATAAATTGAGAATTGAAGCAGAGGAGACGAAAAGGAGATTTGACATGGAGGAGAAACGAATGAATATGGAATTGGAGAAGCAGAGATTAGAAATGGACGGACGGAGAATAGAAGGAGGTGGTGCTGTCGAACGACCAGCGCATGGAAATGAGGATTTGCGTTTTGGGGCAGCTCTGAAATTTGTGCCAAAATTTGATTCGGCCGATATCGAACATTATTTTGCGGCGTTTGAGCAAGCAATGACGTTGCATCAAATTCCGATGGGAAAATGGTCGTCCCTCCTACAGCCACAGTTGTCGGGGAAGGCGGCGAAAGTTTTTGCGGCTTTATCGTTGGAGGAGTGCGTCCAATATGATACTGTGAAGAGTGCGCTATTGACGGCGTACGAACGTATTCCGGAATTTTATCGAAAGAAATTTCGGGGGTTGCGAAAAGAACCGAGGGAAACGTATGCGAATTATGCATTTCGACTGCAGAGTCCTTTTCAGAGATGGATTGAGGGTACCAACTCGTGGGAGGAGTTAGCAAAATTTAAAGAGGTAATTCTCATGGAGCAGTTTGTACAAGCGTTACCTATTGAATTACACAGGTGGCTGATAGATAAGAGTCCTGATACTGTTGCAAGTGCTGCACGTTTAGCGGATGAATATGCAGTGTTATACAAGCAGGGGCCGAACCATTATTCTGGGGGGTTCCGCAGGGATTTTTCCGACCGTACACGAGGATTCTCATCTGATGATAGTGAGAAGAAAGATGTATGGGAGCGTCAAGGCGTGGGGTACAAGGATGGTACGCGTCGTGATACAAATTGGGGTCGAAGTTCGCCTCAAAGAGGAACGTATGGGTTTAATAAGCCTGTGCGGGAAAATGATGACGTCACTGGTTTTGGGGAACCGGTCACGTGCGCATTCTGTAGAGGGCGAGGTCATACCAAGGCCAGTTGTTGGAAATTAAAACGAAAGGAGGGGACTCAACTAGAAAATTGGAGGGGTGCGCAACCTGTGGGTTTGGTTCAGACTGTTTCGGCGCCTGTGAAACCACAGAGTTTTCCGAAGCCAATTGAATCTGTTGATAAACTGTATGCACCATTTTGTGTGATTGGATGTGTAATTGATGATGAGGGTGCACGAAAGGAGGCGGTATTCTTGAGAGACAGTGGAGCGCTGCAGTCTTTGGTGTCTAATGAATGGTTGAATGAGCATGAGTTTGTACACATGAATGAAACGCGCTTACTCAGAGGTATATCTGGTTCTATTGTGGAATGTCCTTTGGTGAAAGTGAATGTTGATTGTGCATTTGTGCAAGGTGAGGTGTTATGCTGTCTAATGAATTCACTTCCAATGGCTGGGGTGCATTGCATTGTGGGTAATGATACAGCGTTGGCAGGACAGGTGTTGGAGGTAGCGGTGACGACTCGTGCACAGGCTAGAGCACATGCACTGAGACAGAGTGAGAGGGAGACGGCGGTGTGCAGTGAAGCGGCGCCCGAGCAGTCGGAGATAGTGGGTCAAAGTACGGAGTCGGCCGACGAAGAGCGTACGCCAGGTGAAATAATTGACAGACAAGTTGAACGAATGAATTTCGATGAAGGCGACTTATCGAGTTTATTTGCAGCGACAGAATCTGTTGTGACAGAAAGATCGGAGCTATATGTTAGCCGACAGGAATTAATATTGCGCCAGCGCCGGTGTCCTGAATTGAGACCATTGTATGCACAAGTCGACGAGACGGTGTCTGTCGGTGGGCGTGTACAACCGTATGCGTTGGTGGACGAGGTCTTGGTGCGTCGATGGGCGGAGAAGTGTACACCATTAGGAATGGGTGTGGTACAAATAGTTGTGCCTCGTGACTTAAGACAGAAGTTGTTGCATGTGGCCCATGATATACCAGCGGCTGGGCATTTGGGTACTAAAAAGACACTGGATCGGTTGACGAAGCATTTCGTTTTGTGGGGGCCTGGGCTGACTGCGTATAGGCCTATTCAGTCGCAGGGCATAGAAAATGCTCGTTCATCGCATGGGGTAACGAAAGCCATTCAGTTGAAAAGAGCGAGGGCATTGTTTTGTAAACTTAGAATGAAGTTGCAGAAATCTCGCTTACAAGCTAGCTTGGGTGTGGAAATGGCGAGTGCGTTGCAGGTCACTGTTGTTGATTCGTCGCCTGCTAGCGTGAATGATTCTTGGGTGATGCTTTTGAGTGGGGCAACTGTTGTGGGTGATTCGTCACCGTTGTCTATTGTCTTGTTGAAGGATTGTGTGCATGAGACTATGGTTGTGCAGACTATGATAACGACTGTTGTCTACGAGAATAGATGGATGATGGGTTGGTGTTGTACGGTGTCTACGGTTGCACTGTTGTCAATGAATGTTGAGTTGTGTGGACGAATGACTAAGGTGAACAAGTGTGTCTTGGCTACGCATTGTTTCGTTTGTGAACATGGGTCGAATGAACTTGTGTTGACTGATGTTATTGTTCATGTTGACAAGGATGTGAATTCTGCAGGAATGGGGCATTTGTTTTTGGATGACATTGTCCGTTTTCACATGTGTCTGGTTAGTGCAGTGAGAAATACTGTGACTAATTCTTTGGATGATTGTCTGAATGAGCATGATGTTTCGTCAGAGTTATCTGCATGTCAGTTGTGTTGCGTTTACTCGACTGCTTCGAGAGTTATGTTTCAGCCGGTTGGTGTGATGGACTCTTCAGTGATGTGTGATCGTGTGTTGATACATGATTATGGTATTGTGTCTTCAAAGATGATTGATTGTGTGCTGATACATGATTATGGTGTTGCATCGTCAGTGATGTGTGATTGTGTGTTGATACATGATTATGGTATTGTGTCTTCAGAGATGATTGATCAGGTGCTGATACATGGTTATGGTGTTGCATTTTCAGTGATGTATGATCGAGTTGTGGCAGTGAATGAGTGCATTGTTACCTTCATTAGGTGTCTTCAAGTTGATGTTGTGTTGTCGTGGCTGGTTGATTCTGTGGTGAGGCAGATACGAGACACATTGATGAAGATGGTGTTTTGGCACATCAGATGTTACTGTGTTGAGATTCGAGTGGCATGGATGGTTGTGTGGTGTCATACGGTGGTGATATGTGTGACAGTTGCATGTTGTGTTGTGTTGTTGACACATTATGGCTTTGCTTCGGATAGTTGCCATGTAATAGATTTCATGAAAGCTCAGACTTGTGTGCAAGTTTCTTTGCAGTGGTTCGCTGATCTGGAGTCGGGGATCGTGGATAGCGTCTACGTCCGAGTGAAATCGTGGAAGCATGGACGGCGTCAGGTCGTGTTCCTGAGACTACTTCTGCTGACGTGTGTCGTGATGTTGGTGATCGGGGACACGTTGGGCAATGATCAGGATCTGGCTGGTCGTTGGGGCCGTTGGATAGGACGTTCGTCGCTGATGACACTCGGGTGTGTTAAAAGTCATACCTGGATGTTGCGACGTGTGATCTGGGAGCAGTGGCATCTGGCTACTTCAGTTCTTCAGCGGGACTGCGAATCGTCTCATGGAAGCAGTCGTGACGTAGGTGGAATCCTGTCGAGGCAACGTCAATGTGTCTTGGCAGTGGTTCTGACTGCGGCGTCATCGGGGCGTAACAGAGACGCTCTCTGTTGCGTTCGTCGTCTTCCAGGAACGGTGTGTCAGGATGTCAGTCGTCGGTGCTGTAGGGATGCAGTGCAGTCGTCAGTCATGTGCAAAGATTGTCAGGAAAAGTCAAACACTGTCCAGAAACAGTTTCAATGGAACGTTCTGTCATAAAAGGAAAGCACGGAATTCTTCGGCAAGGAACTCTTCAGTGTGTCTGTAGTGTAGGGTGGCTTGTGCCGATGACCATTATACATTTGGGTTCATTTTTGATACACCAGTTGGTGTCCAAATTTTTTCTTGTGTTTCAGATATAGTTTTTTGGACATTTTGAACTATTGATGTGTATATATATATATCGTGATTACGTATGAACTGATGATGTGGGTTATATGACGTTTGTGTATTCAGATCATGATTATATCGGACTCTTACGTTATTTAGGAGTGCGATGCATTAGTTAGTTAAGTCTTGCTGAATTGCTTGGTACGTGTAATGGCTTGTACTGGGTGATTTTGCATTTAGGTGTTGCATTATTTAGTTAAGTCTTGCTGAATTGCTTAGTACGTGTAATGGCTTGTACTGAGTGATTTTGCATTTCGGCGTAGCATTTGTTCGTATAGTTCGTCGTCCCCGTTGGACTCCTCATGTTCTGGTGGGGGGGTATGTGAGTGTTAGCTACCTATTACCCCTCTGGGCTTCCTTACTTGGACTCTCCTTGACTATGTGGGAGTTGAGGGAAGGGCAGGGCCTATTTAAAGGGCTACCACTGTGGGGGCTTGCTTCTTGTCGTGGGTCTACTCTGTGGTGTGTGTTCGACTCCTGTTGAGCGTGGCGTGTGGTTCGTGTTCTACGACGTTTGTCTTCTTCGATTGCCGTCCCACCCCGTTGGTGAACTGGCCTACATCCGTCTTCCTTTGGGCTCCGTTAGCCTGGTGTGTCTTCACGTCAGCTCTGTCGAATCAGCTGTATCGGTCGTACTTCATGTCAGCTTTGGGTAACGTTAACCTACTTCTTGTCAGACTGCTCTGTTATTGAATAAATCGATGTTATTTTACATTACGGACCTGAGTATTACTCATCATCTTCTAGACTAGAGCAAGTGAACCCAACAATACATACATACATTCATACATACATATACATACATACATACATACATACATACATACATACATACATACATACATACATACATACATACATACATACATACATACATACATACATACATACATACATACATACATACATACATACATACAGTCAGTTTTACGACATCATCAGTAAATGGAAATTCTTGCAATGAACACTTCAGTGAGTGTCTTGCGCGCATCTGTTAGACACTTTCCAGAAAAAGTGGTGGAGTCGTCAAAGTCTTGTTCCAGAACTGTTCAAGAGTTGGGGGTTCTTGTTGGGGTGATTCAGTTGTGTGTTGGTCTGAGATGGTTGACTCTGTTAGCTTTAGTCTCATATGGCTTTGGCCAATGACACTTTCAATTTTGGTTCATTTTTGATACACCTTGTTTGTCCAAATTTTTGTTTGTTTTGTACATGTATATGATTCGAACTTTTGAATTGCTTGAATTGTATGAACTCTCAGTTGCTTGCTTAGTATGATGCATTGTTTAGTGTTTTGTGCTGCTTTAGTTGTTGCGATGCATTGTGCGATGAATTGCTTAGTACGTTAACTTGTAATGATATAGTGCTTAGCGATTCTTTATGTTATGGACTTGTAGGCGTAGCGTTTACTGCTCTGTTTCGTCGTTCCCTCAGGACTCCTCAAGCTTTTGGGAGGGGGATATGTAGCCATTAGCTGTCTACGGCCCTTCTTCTCTACCGTACTCTATCTTACTTGGGGCACGTGGGTGTTGAGGGATGGGCGTTGCCTATTTAAGGAACTGTTTCCGTGGGGAACGAGGCTGTTGTGGTGTGTGAGGCGCGTGGTTGATGTCTCTCGTTGAGCGTGTTCGTGGTGTGCGGTTCTCCCTTGTTGACCTGCGGGTTCTTCTTCTACGTCGCCGTCTTCGCCCTGTTGGTGGTCTGGCCGTTCATCCGTCTTCCTTGGCTCCGTTAGCCGGTGTCTGCTGTGCTGTCGTCCGTACTGAGTCCGCTGTTCTGTTCGACTTCGTGTCTACTAGACGGTAACGTTGTTAATTTTGCTGTACATAATTGCTCTCTTGAATAAATCGACGTTATTTTATCAAATTGGGACCTTATCTTGATAATCATACCTATTAGACGGCCTTTGAACTCAACAACATACATACATACATACATACATACACACATACATGCATACATACATATATACATACATAGATCCATACATACATACATACATACATACATACATCCATACGTACATACATACATACATACATACATACATACATACATACATACATACATACATACATACATACATACATACATACATACATACATACATACATACATACATACATACATACATACATACATACACGTCGGAGAACCTAAGCGTCTGTGGGCAGCGCTCAACGATCTTCTGGGTGGTCGGCGTGACCGTGCTGGTCACTCTTCAACGGCGTTTACAGCAGACGACTTTCTGGCATCATACACCACCAAGATCCTCGACGTCCGTCACTCCACGGAGAATGCTGCTCCTCCTCACTACACTCCCACCGACTGTTGCCTGCCAGATCTGAACGAAGTCACCAGTGAGGAAGTGCGTCGCCTCATTCTTGCTTCTCCTGCCAAGTCATGTGAACTGGACCCTCTACCGACCTTTCTGCTCCAGGAGCTTGTGGACGTCTTGCTACCACTCCTTACGGTCCTGTGCAATCGATCAATTCGAGAAGGTATCCTACCATCGTCACAAAAGCGATCTATCTTGATCCCGGTATTTAAAGTCGATGACTTGGACCCGGCCAACCCGGTGAACTATACAGACCGATTGCAAACGTCTCGTTTCTATCCAATATCATTGATAAGATGGTGGCGGGTCAGCTCATTGCATACCTGGAGAGAAACAAGTTACTTTCACCTTTCCAATCCGGCTTCAGAAGTTATCATTCAACCGAAACTCTGTTGCCCCGACTTCTATCCGACATCTATGGAGCCATTGACAGATCGGAACTGACCTTGCTCGCCCTTTTTGACGTCAGCGCAGCTTTTGATACTGTAGACCATAACATCCTACTTAAGCGGTTGAATGTTTCGTTTGGGTTGTCTGGTAATTTTCTGGAGTGGATTGGCTCTTTCTTGCATGGGCGCACTATAAGTGTGGTCCATGGCTCGACTAGGTCTCGGTGGGTCCCTGCCCCATATGGTCTGCCTCAGGGTTCAGTACTTGGTCCCCTCCTATACATTATTTATACCACTGGACTTGACCAGCTTCTTGCAGAACATGGTGCCTTTAGCCAACTCTACGCTGATGACACTCAGGCATACATGCACTGCCTCTCTTCAAATGCTTCCTCTACAGTTAGGGTTATGAGTCAGGTGCTCATTGCCCTGAGAGCATGGATGGCATCAAACCGTCTTAAACTAAACCCTGCTAAAACCAAATTCATTTGGCTGGGCTCCAGGCAGCAGCTGTCTAAGCTTAATCTGATTCACCTCTCTGCTGAATTTCCCGACTATACTTTCTCCACCTCAGTCCGTGACCTTGGCGTTGTGTTAGACCAGGAACTTACTTTTGTACCTCACATTAATCGTCTCAGTCGCTCTTGTTTCTATCAGCTGCGCCAGCTTCGCACTGTCACTCGCTCTCTCTCAACTGACGCTGCAACTACGCTTGTACATTCCTTTGTCTCAGCTCGTCTTGACTATTGCCTATCCCTTTATGCTGGTTTACCATCTGGTCGATTATCTTCTCTTGACCGTATTCTGCGCGCTGCAGCACGCCTCATTGGTCATCTGCCCAAATTTGGTCATGTTACAAATTACATGCTAGAGGTTCTCCATTGGCTCCCTGTCCGTCAGCGCATCGAATTCAGAATCTCTTCCTTTATATGGCGATGCCAGCTAGGTCTTGCTCCATCTTACCTACTCGATATTTGTCGGCCTGTGTTAAGTGCTCGGACT
Source organism: Lumbricus terrestris (assembly GCA_949752735.1). Taxonomy (NCBI): domain Eukaryota; kingdom Metazoa; phylum Annelida; class Clitellata; order Crassiclitellata; family Lumbricidae; genus Lumbricus; species Lumbricus terrestris. The sequence goes on along the minus strand of OX457042.1, from coordinate 59,797,907 downwards.
GGTCGGTCCCTACGCTCGGCTGATAGGGAAGTACTCTTTGTCCCGTTTGCTCGTACCTCTATCATGCAGAATCGTGCTTTTTCTGTGGTTGGCCCAGTGGTATGGAATGCCCTCCCACTTGAGCTGCGCCTGTTCCCTAGATCACTCTCTGACACATTCTATAAGCACTTAGAAACTGTTCTGTTTGTCCGTACTGGAGTTGGGAGCGCCTCTGAGTAGTTTCCTTGAAGAGGCGCTATATAAATACTCGAATGAATGAATGAATACATACATACATACATACATACATGCATACATGCATACATGCATACATACATACATACATACATACATACATTCATAGATACATACATACATACATACATACATACATACATACATACATACATACATACATACATACATACATACTTACATACATACATACATACATACATACATACATACTTACATACATACATACATACATACATACATACATACATACATACATACATACATACATACATACATACAAACATGCATACATATATACATACATAGATCCATGCATGCATACATACATTCATACATACATACATACACACATACAAACATACATAGCCACATACGTTCATACATACATACATACATACATACATACATACATACACACATACATACATACATACATACATACATACATACATACATACATACATACATACATGCATACATGCATACATGCATACATGCATATATACATACATACATACATACATGCATACATGCATACATGCATACATTCATAGATACATACATACATACATACATACATACATACATACATACATACATACATACATACATACATACATACATACATACATACATACATACATACATACATACATACATACATACATACATACATACATACATACATACATACATACATACATACATACATACATACATACATATTGACGCACCTGTTCAAAACACACAGAATCTGATAGTTTGTTCATGCACAAGTATTAAGTAAATATTGAGTGAGCAGTTAAGTTGAATTTATGTTTGAACTTTTCGGTATATGCCTAAGGTCAAATAAGAATAACTCTTGAATATCATGCTGGGAAGGGTAACTGAGCTTCAAATAATAGGCTTAGTACATCAACAGTTCAAAGCGAAATCCTGTTGGCGAACTGTGTTTACAATAGTGTTTGCGAGTGCAATAGTGCGTCAATGCGGAATGTGAAATAAAAATTTAATTTCAATTTAATAGCCACAATTTAATGCTCTTCAGTTCTCGACTTGAAGAGCATTAAATTGCTCGATGACGTGCTGGAATGCGCACTATGGTTCTTGGCAATACCTGTCTATTTGTCTGTGAGAACATTAATTTTTTATCTCTGTATACATAAAGGCGTCTGTGTACACAATAGGCCTATACATGTGGACTCCCCATGCATGTATGCATGAGTGTGAATATTTATATAGGCTACATTTGCACACATAATTCAATTTGACACAAGCACACATTGGAGTGCACAACGGTACATTATGCATACAAATCGATACACAAGCAGACAGACAAACCTTTAATAGATCGACAGACAATAAGATAGTGACAGCCACAGCCACACACAGACAGGCATCCCTTCGTAGCACATTCAGACATGCTAACAGAACTACATAGGGTCCACATGGACCGATGCACCGGTATGCAGGTGCAGGTAATACGTAGGCCTACAGACAATGCGACTAACCCTTGGAGGTTAACCTGGGTGGTTTTTTCACCCCACTGTCAGTATTTGCCATGAACTTTTTTCCTGCTTTGAAATTATGCCATGCGCTTTTCTGTATCTGTTCACAGATGATTTTTGCTTAATTCCACATTTTTTTAAATAGAGTGCATGGTCACGTGACTGACGTCATATAATTGTCATTGTTATTAATAATTTATTTGTGTTGAAGAGGTTTCAACGGTTATCTGCAGCCATTGCTGCTAAACTGATACCAGAATTGATATCAATGTATTGAAAATGATGATAGTGATGATGATAATGAAGAGTTTGCTGATTGTAATGATGTATCGGAGCTAGATAATGTTGAAATCGATGATGTCATAGACCTAGCCTATGTCTTGCAACTTTGTATGTGGAAAGCATGCAACAAAGCGTTACTTGTGTAGAGATGACCGTAGACTCGACGATTGTGCTGATATAAATTATTACCATAGTTAGGTTTCATAGTTTGTCAATTTCATGCTGAACTTCAATTAAGTGCCGTTGTTGATCAAACATGGTCTAATTTTATATCACAGGCCTCATATGTTGAGGAGTGAAAAACCCCAGGTTATCCAATATGGGATTTTTTTAGTTATCCTCCGAGAGTAAAAAAATACGCATCTGAATCGTCGATTGATTTGTACAACCATGCATTGTTTTGACGACAGATCTATGGCTTGATGCCACATCACAAAGATCCACGTCCAGCGATTGTTCGGAGCTGAGGCCAGCATCTGCCCAACGGTTAGTAGCCTATATAAATTGTAATTAGAGGAGTAATGTATAATAGTGTTTAGAAATATCGAAGAAGCTTTTGATGCAGTTGAACCGTCTGGAGTTAGGATTCTTTCAGATCAAGGTTTCAGGATGTCTGTCAGCCGCTGAGATGTAGGCTAGGCTAGACCACGCTTTTCAATGGAGATTACCGTGGTCAGCGTGGTGTGGTTGGCTTTTGTTTCTAAATCTACAACTGATTGTCTTGCACTGTATGTAGCTAGTTACAATTTACACTAATGGCAAGCAATTGAATTTACCACCAGAGAATTCTCTCCGTTAAATGCCAAAGTTCATAATTTTAGGTGTTGATTCTTCAAGTTGTTGCTACCAATTTTTAACGTGTCCATTGTGACATGCTACTCCTGCAAAAATGTCTGAGGGGTCTCCATGATTTTTATGTTCCTTAACGAGCATGATTGTGTATCAATAAATGTAAACGTCTAACTTCACAGAGTTTCTCAGTTGGCGCAAAACGTTTTACAAAGTTGATGATCATCTCGTTTGAGGCGGTTACACGACAACTCGTCCACCGACAACTGGTCCAACGACAACAGTACTGGTCCCAAGACAACTCGTCCACCGAAATAGAAGCCGGATTAATGAGAAAGCGCTTGAGAAATGGAAGGTGGATGAAGGCTCTTCATTTATGAAATAGAAGCTGGATTTATTAAAAGACTTTCATGGCTTTCTAGCCTAATTGGAAGCTGAATTGATGATTTTCGTTCATGCACTTCAACTTGCACCCAGCTTCTATTTCAGATCTAAAAACACCTTGATCCAGCTTCCATTTCTTAAACGTTTTTTCATCAATCCAGCTCCTATTTCACATGTAAAAGAACCTTCATCCAGCTTCTGTTTCCCAAGCGTTCTGTTCATAAGTCCAGCTTCTATTTCTCCTGTAAAAGAACCTCATCCATCTTCCATTTCTCAACCGTTGGAAACCGTTTCTCATCAATCCAGCTTCTATTTCAGCTGCAAAACCATCGACAAAAGAATTCCCAGGGAACCTTTTGTCGTTAACCATTTGTCGATGATTCAATATTTTGTGGACGAATTTTCGTTGGACCAGTTGTCGTCACACCGTTTGAAACAATGCGACGTCAAACAACTCTTATCCTTCTTCTCTCGTTGGCCATTTCCGGTGCAATTGCCGGAACCTTCCACAAAAAAGAAAGATGGCGTCGATGACCGTGGTTCATGTATCCGTCGTAGGCCTATAGCTATGCACATCGTTTCTACGATGGACATGGTTACTTACGGTGACCATGGCTACGGTCGCTTTGGTTACGGCGTCACTCATTATGACGGTGGTTAGGCCTACTTTGGCCATTGAAGCGTATCGCGGACTGAGGTAAGCTGGTGTGGTATATTGGTTTGATCCAATTGAAGGTAGGCTACTTTATAAAGAAATAATTTTAATTGATGTGCATGGAATTACATCAAGTTACATCGCGATCCATTTGCATTTGCAATAGAAAAGTAATTTCACTACATATGTCTGAATATGTATATATTCATGTTTTTTGACGACGAATATAATATTATACTGTTGTGATGGTAATAGTAGCAACAGTATTTGAATGATCTATCGCTTTAGCGTTCCAAATTATTTCTAGCCTTAGAGTTGGTGGCACATACATGTAAGGTGGTTGGATTGAGGAAACGATTTTTTGTAGCCTAAATAGAAGTCGGACTGATGAAAATATTTGTGAAAAAAATTTAAAAAATTTAGTTGTTGTAAAAATTATGCATATGTTCCCAAAGTGGAACGTTGGGCCACTTTGACTAGTATAAGCATCATTCATAATTATGTAAAAATATAACTTTATCTAAATGATGCTTGAAGGGGCGCTATAGCAAGTGCACATACATACATACATACATACAAACAAATGCAGATATGCAATTTTGTAAAAGCTGTGATTCACAAAGGTTAATACCCCACCTCTACCCTAACTTTTACCCGCCGCACCCCATGCCCACTCATCCACCCAGCCCCACCGTTCCACCCCGACCCACCCCATAAAATGCTCAAGATATGAAATTTATTAAAACTATTGTTTCAATTTGTTTTCAAACTGGTCCTACCGCGCCATTACCCTGACCGACCGCATCCCACAAAAAACCCACTTCAGTCCCCTGTCCCAACTACGCCACCCCACCCAACCTTCCCCAAATTCGCCCCTCATATAGACCACCTGTTGAAGTAATTTTCTGGTTTCTCGGTCAACCCTCCTCCTCACTTTGAACGCACCCGCTTCACTCGGGGCGCGGTGGTGTAGTGGTGGCGTCGTCGCCTTGCAGCCGGAAGGTTGTAGGTTCGAATCCACCTCGCCGCGTAGGGACCTTGGGCAAGTCCTTCACTCTCAATTGCTCAGCGCTTCGGCGTGAAATTCCGATGCAGTGTACGCTCTGCATTCGGGAGCGCCTCTGAGTAGAAGAGAGCTTGAAGGGGCGCTATAACAAGTACGCATACAAACAAAACAAAAAACTTCAACCTCACACCTCTACCGTCCAACCCTAACCCACCTCCACACAATTTCGGCCAACGCCACCCCATTCCCACCTCTACGCTCCGCCCCATTCCGTAAAATGCTCAACATGTGAAATTCATAAATATAATGATTCACTTGTTTTCACTTTTACCCTTTCTTTCCACTTCGACCCCACTCGGCGCACTGCAACCCCATATTCCAGCCGCCCTCACCACACCCCACACCACCCCACCCCGCCCCATCCCCGCCTAAACCACGCCCCTACCCCGCCCCACTCCGTACCGATCCTAAACAGCCCATTCGTCTGAGTAAATTTTGGTTTTTCGTCCAACACTCCTTCCCACTTCGCACCACCCGGATCACTTCAGCCCATACTCAACCGTTCGACCCCACCCCGCCTCCACCCCAAGTCAGGCGTACTCCACCCCCATATCCCACCCCTCCATGCCGCCCAACCCCGCAAAAGGTTCAACAAATGAAAGTCATGACAAAGATAATGTTTCACATTGGTTTCACCTTGGTCCCACCGCATCCTGCCCCGGCCCCATCCCACTAATGCCCATCTCATCCCCACCATACCCTGACCCCACACAACCCACCCTGCGGAAAAACGGAATAATAATGTGGGCTAATCAGAACTTAAATTTACGTTGAAAACATCATGCCACAGAGAGCCAAGCGCAATGTTCAAACTGCCATAACCCCAAACAAACTAATCGTAATAATAAAAAAATAAAAAAATAGGCCTAATAATAACAATATTAGGCACAATACTACTACTACTACTACTATTAATAATAGAATTCATATTCATATTAGAATTACAATTACTATCAATGTAAATTTTGGAGCTAGCAGGGCAAATTTCAGTATAACGCAAAAATATTGATGCAACTAGCGAGAGTGACCCAACGTTCCCAAAGTGGAACATATGTAAAATCAGCTGCGTCGCTCACTCATAAGGCGCTACCATTAAAATATTTGACCATAAGTATGCACAATAGACATAATTCAACCCAAATAGACGATAAAAGCAATTAATTATCATGCATTTGTAACCTAAAATAATTTTAAATATTTATTAGCATAAATGTCATTTTTTGACAAAATTGCATCAAAATAATTATTTTATTTAGCAGCAACAGACTTGAAATAAAAGTGAATAAACATGCCCCCATCTTTGGACGAGTAAATGAATATTTATTAGATGACCTACAGCAGGTCTTAGAGTCCCTCCAAATTTTTTAATAATATGTTCCACTTTGGGAACGTTGGGTCAATAAAGGTTAAACTGAATTGGGATCGACAAAAAGATTCTTTCTGAACTCGCAGCTTGACTGATGAACAATAGCTGTTGTTTGAAAAGAAGTGATTGATGCCTATGAAGAAGACGCTTGATCGATTACACAAATTCTTGCCTACATGGAAGCTGAAAATTATGCCAAAGATTAAATTGCGTTGATGAAAAATAATCATGAAGCAGAAAGCTAATGTGACAGAAAAGTCAACATTAATTTTTGTATCAGTCGCAATACCTGAAGCCATCGCGTTTCAAGGAAGAAGCAGTGATAGCGTTATTCTTGTATTCATCGGGACTCAGATAGTGGCGATGATGAAGATTATGATCAAGATGCTGGTGATGATGATAACCACGACGACGACGGTGTTGAATATGATGGCGCTATTCTTGTTCTTATTGTCGATGTTGATGATGATGATGACGATAACGACGACGACATTGATGATGAAAGGGATGATGTTTTGGTGGCGGTGAAGGAGTAGCGAAACGATTTCTTTTGTTCGACAATTATATGAATTAAAAAATTCCGGTGTCTCTGATGTTGCCTAGTGAAATCTCCTGTGAACTTTTAATCTGTTGCTTTTTTCAGGAATTAGTAAGAGCGGAAAAACCTGATGACGTACTTCCTTGAAGACGAAATCAAGACTTTTCGTTGAACTTTCATATTATTTTAATGCATTAGCGCACTTGATCATGAAGAATAAAATGAAATAATAACTTTGAAATTCAATTGCAATTATAATAATGCCAAAAATAATAATGACGATCAAACTGTTGAGGATAATAATAATAATGAAGATCACAATGATTCCAAAGATTTATAGCTGAGAAATAATATTCTTATTATAACTTCTAATGTCATAACACATAATAATAATAATAATTATTATTATTATTGTTACTGCTACCAGTGTCAATACCCTTGAAATTTATAATTTTTAGATAGTAATAAAACTCGCTCATGGACAAACCAGAAATACCTGAATTTCTGAGGATAAATTCTAAATTTCTAAGGTATAAAAATAAACCGCCAAACAAAATATTATTAGGCCTATCATCATTATTGTAATAATTTTCAACACCGCAAATTTTTCAAAAATAAATTATTGCATTGTCACAATATTAAAACGCATTCTCTGATATTTAAATAAAAACGTTTTTAGAAATTAAAAAAGTATAGTATTAAATTAAGACTCGCAAATTATTGTGTATTGCTTTCTTTTCATTATTGCGTTTTTTCGTGAGGATGACATGCAATAGGCCTATTATTGATTTAAGTCCATTTTATAAACAATTGTCTCATAGGCCTAAACAATTTTAAAAATTAACATTTTTAAATGAATTGCTTACGACTCATTAGCACGATTGTCCCTGATGTTGATATTTTAATATGATGTTTGTGTCTGATGATTATTGGCCTAAATTAATTTTTCCGTAAAATTTCACCAAAACTTTAACCTTGATTATATCGGAATTCACACAAGTCGAGATACGTGAAGATAATTCTCATGCGACGATTTGTCTCAGTACCAAAGTCCAAAAAGTCACGTCAAAACTATAGACTGAGGGTTCACCCATGTCAACGTACTGTGGGTCGGGAACGGGTTGGGTACGCATTTCACAGGTACGAATAGAGCCATTACAGGTAGGCCTACGCCCAGTTTTATACTCACCAAGGTACTAGACCAGTGTTAGACATACATTTCTTACTGATGCATAATTATAGGCCTAATGCACGCTGCACAATTGCACATGGCCCAGTATTGACCAATAAACGGCTGCTCAACCGCCACGCACCCTGTGGTAGCTTTTTGCACCGACTTTCGCATAACCTTAAAAACGGCAGTGCTTATTATTATCTGCTGAATATTCATATTATTCAATGGAATAAGTAACTCATTATTGAGGGAAGATTTGTGCAAAATGTGAGTTTATTTCCAGCTTATAGAGTAAACATTAAGTTGATGGTCTATGACGACGATCAGTTGTTTCATTTCTTCGTCATAATACAATGTGTCTGGCCAGTGGATCCTCGTTTCTGCTTTCTCTCCTGTTGGAATAAGAATTCTATTCCAACTAAGATCGGAGTCCAAGAGAATCACACTACCATTGTTATGGTCAGCCACAAACACGCGATCCTCTGAATCGATAGAGATAGATTCAGGATATTTCAGTTGATGTGTTTCATTTGAAGAAATAAAACGACGTATCTGTCCATCTCTGGTCAATTCACTTATGACCCATTCTCTCTCATTCGCCTCACTCACTATGATGACATTCCCGATGGTTGTTTCCACTGGATGAAAAGGATCCTTGAGGTCTCTTGGTAACTGAATGGATTGAATAAATTTTGCGTCTGATCCGTAGACCATCAGAGATGAATTATTGAAAGCCAATAACTGACCATCAGTCGACACTGACAGACTTTGTGGTGGATAATCAATTTTAAGCCAATTGACTATTTTGTATCCGTCATCGTCTTCAATTGCTATCTTCCAGACGCATTTCTCACGCAAATCAGGGATGTAGAGACAATTTTCCATTTCATTGGATAATATGTCATAGGGATCTACAATCCCTGTTAATTCGATTTCATTTTGCAACTGAAATGAATTTTCATCAAAGACATGAATTAAAGAAGGAGACGATGCAAATAGTACGAAGAATTCGTTTCGCAGTTTAGTCACTCCACGCTCATACAGATCTATATTTTCTTGTCTCTTGATTCTCTGAACAAAACCGACGGAAAACGCACAAACGACTAGAATAAAGAACACAACAGAGAACAAAATTATTACTAATACGAAAAAAATAAACTGCTAGCTAATAGCTGTCTTGTTTTATTTGTCTTAAAAATGAATGAATGAATGAATGATGATGATGATGATGATGATAAAGATGATGATAATGATGTTGATGGTGATAATGCTTATGACGATGAGGAGTACGACGACGACGACGACGACGACGACGACGACGACGACGATAATGCTGTTGATACTAATGATGGTGATGAAGACGAATGTGATATTAGTGATGATGATGATTACGATGATGATAATCATTGCCCGAAACCAGGTTCATTGACCTTATACCCTTTGGGGATGAGATAAGGGAGGTTGTTTCCAGTTGCCTTCCTCATTGACAATATGTGGATGAGCAACTTGTCCGAGGTCGCTACTCAGTGGCTTGAGGTAGATTCGAACCTGAGACCTTTCGGTCACAACTCACAAGGCGCCCAACTTACACTGCACCACCGTGTCCACGAATATTAATTGGCTATTTTAAATCGTGCCTTATATTTCTATTGTGATATAATAGGAGTTAGAATGGATCATGGAATTTCTAACTATGTTCCTCACTTTTTTTATCCATTTAATTTGCTCCTCGATCTGTCTAAGCACATTTAATGTCACTGCAAGTCTCTTGTTGCCTATCTGACTTTTCCTATCTGTATATTTCACCACTTTATGGTTCCATCCAATATCCTAATTTCACTCCAGGAAGAACACCAAAATAGAAATAAAGTAGCCTTAAGATAATATAACAAACAATAATTGTCCCAGACTTATACAATACAAAACAACTGAAATTTGATATCCACATCCTTACAAATCTCACACACGTCTCGACGGCGCAAATTGCAATTATACTGCAGAGCAATGAAAGACTTGCTCTAGGTCCCTACACAACAACTTCCTCGGACGAGTATCGAACCCGTACTCTCCGCGTTACAGGCCGACCACTCTAACCAATCAGCCACCGTGTCTCACGACTTATACAGTTCGGCGTTCTGTTTCGCCTTCTGTTTTTACCACTTTGGTCCATGCTTTCATTTGATCCAGAATTGACTACTGTAATTCTCTTCTAATTGGTCTTCCCAAGGTTAGACTCTCACCTTTGCAGTCGGTCCTTAACGCGGCCGCCAGATTAATTGCACGCCTTCCACGGTACTCTCATATCTCTACTTTTATGTTTGAGCAGCTCCATTGGCTTCCTCTAACTGGGCGCATTAAGTTCAAAATTCTTATTTTGGTCTCTAAAGCACAACGGGGTCTTGCCCCAAAATATCTAGCCAATGGAATTCGCAGGCCAGTTTTAGCCTCCTCGCATCGTCCACTCCGCTCTTTAAACAGATTTGAACTTCTAGTAAATCCTACTAGAACGGCTATGGCTCAGTCCCGTTCCTTTACATCAATTGGCCCCTCTCTTTGGAATGCTCTCTCCTTCTACTCGATCTCAACTTCTGACAGGTAATCCCTCCTCCTCATTTTCTTTTCTTAAAACCTATTTCTTCTCTCGTGGCCTTGCGCACTGGGAGCACCTCTGAACGGTTCACCCTAGTAGAGACGCTTTATAAATGTTTTTTTTATACAATACAATACAATAAAATATACTATACAGTATTCACATACATTTACATTTAGGGATTGTCTACTTCAACATCCATCATGCTGATCATGTTAACACGCGCTGACTTAATCATTTTACTAATTAATAATCAAAGATCCCATGTGGTGTTGATTACATGTTCCAGATATTTTCCTTTATGACAAAAGCGTTCAGAAATACTTGCCAATGGTTTTCTTGAATTGATTTCTATCGACGCTGATCACCGTTGAAATCGGAATTTGAAAAGTTTCAACGAAAACATCTCTCAGCTCATTCGATTCATACATCTTCTGAATATGTTGAAGGGCTGATTGTGAACGACACCAGATCCAAACGACTACAGTCTGTCTATCCAAGTGAGAGTTGAGGATTTCTATTCCTACGTCCTTCAGTCGAAGGATGATTTTGTCAGTTTCATGTGACCGTGGTTTTGTTTTGCTTCGAAGATCTTCGATTTTCTGAAGAAGCAGCTGTGTTTCCATTAACGCTGTAGGCCTACACTTTGCACCATGGCTTTGCAATTCAATTTTTGTTGTACCTAAAAGGAAGAACAGTGTTTTGAAAATAACTCCCAGCAGACATAGGTTTCAATAACATCAGCCAAACTAAGCAACTAATTTTTACGATGAAGGCACCGGGACGAATTTGTGTCTAATTTGAGCAGATAGGCTACTGAACATTTTCGTAAATAAATATTATAGTCTATGCTTCAAAGCACAGTTGGTAGCAAATGGAACAGTTAAGCTTCGTCCAGTTCTGTCACATCAGAGGTTATTATTATTAATTATTATTATTATTATTTATTTATTTATTTTTTATATTATTATTTCATGATTTTTATTGTTTCAACAAATATTCCAAATAGACAAACAGAACAAAAGCTGTGTGAATTTTAGCGAGTCCAACCACCCTCATCCATGTCAATTAAGGGCTTAATGAAAGACCCTGTGAAAGCAACAGCGTTAAAGCGTTGTATAGTCATGGAGATACGCTGGAATAGGAAACTTGACTCTCGGGCTCCCCGGTTGCTTGTATTATTATTATGATTATTATGACTATTATGATTATTATGATTAATAATAATAATAATAATAATAATATCATTATTATTATTACTGTTATTGTTATTGTTACTGTTATTATCGCCATCACTATCACTCTCACTCTCGTTATCATTCTTATTCTTATTATTATTTTTTGTTAGCGCCCGAGGTATTTATGATCCCTCAGGCTTTAAAATCAATAAATAGTAAAAGCTGTGTTGTTCTGGAGTTAGCGATCGTCGTCACCGGTCGATTGTGCAAAGGTAGAGCGAAAGGAAACAGCGTTGAAGCGTTGTGTGCAAACAGAAAGACGCTGAAAGAGGTGTGCTGTCTCCTGCGGGTCTCCTGACACCATGGTCAGCCGCCGCCCTAGTTCTGATAAGAACTCCCGACCCTGTGCATTGATGGGACCCAGGGTCTCAAGTGCGACTGGAATGAAATCGTGTGTACTGAAGATTCCTGCATATTTTGCCATCAGATCTTCTTGGTGGATGCCATTTCAGCTGCTGCTCCAGGTGTTACGGAGGTCAGATGAATATACGAGTTAACACACGTGTGAACGCTCGTAGCATCCCATGTCATGTACTTCCCTCTTGACCACGGGATCAACGTTGCCCCATCCGGTCCTTTGCCATCAGTACGGAACAGTCCTGCTGGTTCCTTGGAACTCGGAACATCTGCTCGCTGAAGGGCTCTCCAGATGATATCGTTTATTGCGAAATGCCTGCTTGCGCGTCCTCCAGAAAGTCGACAGACCAGTCCATGATGTCCTCCCTGGTCAGTCACTGAGCCGCACTGGCACTGGTGTGGCTCGCAGAGGTCCAGGCCAAGGCGAAGGCCTATCGCAACTCTGACGGTTTCATCGCTGAGACATAGTCCACAGGAGGCCATTGGAAAAACTGCCATCCAATCCCTGCATGGGCGAATGTTACTGCCCGCAGCCTCGCCATGCTGAGTGGATCTGTCGCTGAGGACCACACCAACGATATTTCTTATTATTTACTATTATTATTATTATTATTATTATTATTATTATTATTATTATTATTATTATTATTATTATTATTATTATTATTATTATTGTTATTATTGTTATTTTTACTACTACTACTACTACTAGCCTACTACTACTACTGCTTTTCTTATAAAGCAAACCATGCTAATTTCAGGTCTATGGATGAAGTGTATACTTTGCACCTCCTCCGTTTTCCATGATCCTTGCCACTGTCTGTTGTTTGTTTTGTCGAAGACATTTCTCGAAATTTGAGAACTTTGTTTCGTCGAAAGATTCCACGACGTACAGGAGCTTGTCGTTCTTATCTTGTGTTAAATTCTGTCGTTGAATGAAGTGACTTTGTTCTTGCGTTATGCAGTTGTGAGACAACAGCGAAGCGATTAAATCATCATTTGGTTGAATATATTCTAGGAGATAATTTCTGTTGTTTTTAATAATTGCAGTTGTTTTTTTGGTTTTTCCATAGAACTCTAAACGACATTTAAACTATCAAAACCTTTGTACACTGTGAGCCATAAAAAACCGGGCCACTTTATGTTTAGCTATATCTCTGTCATTTCTTTATCGATTTTTACACTTTTTGCATTATTTTAAACAGGAATCAATACTCTAAAGAGCAGAAATAAACATTATCGATTTCATCCTACATGTATGTTAAACTTGTCTTGCGAAACTGAAGACACTAAAAAACACGTGAGAATCGATCAATGCTGCATTTTTACTACTTAAATGCAAACAATTTTTCAGCGCCTTTATTTGTTTAAAGTTTGTGTTCAAAATGACTTCCTTTTTCACGTACACATTTTGCCAAGCGACGTCGCCACTGATCAATTGCAGTGTCAATAAGATGTTCCAGATCATTCCAGACGGATACGAGACACTGCCGAAGTTCATCAGTGTCCTGAATGCAGAGTGTGATTTGCCGGGGGGGTTGGGGGGGTCGGACCCCCTCTTTGCTATGGCCCGACCCCCACACTTCCACCTCCAAAAAAAAGGTGTGGGGGTCCAATTTCGACCCCCTCTTTTGGCAGTGCGGGCGGCCAGTGCCACAAGAGGGGGACTGCAAGCAGTTAGTAGGACTTATTTGTTTCATTTCCTCATTCGTTCAACACTTGACAGGTCACAGTTGACACAAAGTTTCAAGTTGTACTGTTGTGACGTTGTCCGGTCCCGTCGACTCCCGTGACAGTGACACAATTTCCCAAATGATCAAATTTCAGAAACTGTGGAAGCCTTAACGTTTAGGCATACTGTTCAAAGATTGTGAGGCTCTAAAGAAGAAGAAACAAACAACAAAAACAACAAAACTGAGCGATAATAGATGATTGTATCATTTGTCTTGAATCCAACAAGCTGGCTAACAGATGACTTAGAAAAGACGATGTATGGTTGCAGAGAGGTTGCTGCTCTCTGCAAGCAACTTTGTTTCAGTTCTATTGCGAGTGTTGAAATCCTATCAGATTTTGCTACTTTTAAAGATAATCTGAAAGTAGGAATGCATCTAAAACAATTGCTGACAAAACTGTCCATTTATCCTATCTCCAGTGCAGATTGCGAGCGTGGTTTTAGTTCCATGAATCTGCAGCACACAGACACAAGAAACCGGCTAAAAACTGAAACTGTCAGTGCTCTATTGATGATAGCTGTTAATGGCCCTGCTGTGCAATTTTTCAAGTGTCACGAGTATGTCTTATCTTGGTTCAAAAAGGCAGGCATGGTGCCAACGACAAACCAACAGGGAAGAAAAGGAATGTTGATGAGCTTAGACCAAGATATAAACTTTTTGCCATGATTAAAGACTAGTCACTACCACTTAGCTAGAGTTCATCACAAATTAGGCTACATCATACATGACAATTTCATTTCAATAATTATTTTTCGCATGATGACTAGTTTATCATAAATAATTTGCACTTCGTTATTGATGATTCTTGTTTCTGTTGTCATTTGAAATTATTTCAGTTTTTAGTCCTCAATAGGAACACAAATATCTTCTTATTAAGAAAGTTCTTATTTGAAGTTATTTCTTGTGAGTTGTTATAAGAACAGTATTTAGTTGATGCGTTACAGCTTGTGACTTGTGAAGTTCCGAGCACTTCGTTCATCCTAGGACCTTACTATTGTTTTATTATTTTGAGTGCTGAGTCTGCTGACTGCTGAGTATTATTCTCACTTTGCGTTGTACTAACTATAGTGCAACATAAGTGAATATTATAGTGCCACTATGGCACTATAAATGAATACCCATATTATGTCTTTGCTCCATGTTTATGTGTTTTCCATGTTAAACAAAAAAAAAGTAAAACAAAAATTTCAATTGGACTTTGTTATTTTTCTCATATTTTAAGTCCAATTGAGAGTGGTTTTTGTATTATTTTACTTCTAATTCAGAGCAAGTTTATGCAGTACTGTGTTTGTTTACAATGAAAGTTGCTAATGACAAGTTAATTAAACTTGAAAACTACTGGGTTAACGAACAGAAAAACTTCAAACCCTTTAACATAAATAACATGTTAACTGATCTTTAAAAAGGTGATATTATTCAATTCATTCAATTCACTTTCAATAGAAGATTTTGCTTTGGATTGCACCAAATCAATAGCGGCCGGGGCTCCGCCCCGGACCCCGCTGGGGGAGCTTACGACGCTCCCCCAGACCCCCTAGTCGGATATGCTCCGCAGTCGCCGCGGCGTATTTCCCCCCCCAAAACAAGGACATTAAGCCGACCCCCGCACTTCTTTTTTGACAAATCACACACTGCCTGAATGCGCTTTTGGTACACGCGATGTTCCATAATGGACCAGATGGAATAATCGAGTGGATTTAGGTCAGGCGAATTGGGTGGCCATATCTCTGGCTCTATGAAGTATGGTGCATTGCGAGACAGATACTCAATTGTTTCACGAGCCCGATGCGCCGGAGCTGAATCTTGTTGGAAAATGAACATGTCGCCAGCAATGTGGCGCATTTGTGGCAACAAATGTTGTGCTAACATCACGTCTCGATAATATTGGCCATTAATTTTGGCTCCCGGGTCAACGCATATCAGCTCTGTGCGACCGAGTTTCAAAATTCCCACGGAAACCATGAGCGACTTGCTGAATGTTGTCCTGGTACGCAACAGACGGTCTGATGAAATCTGTTTCTTAGACACTGAACGAGGCACATAAAGACGATCATTTTGAGTGTTTGACGGCGCAGCAACTGTGAATAACTTTTCATCAGTGAAGAAAATGAAACCGACATCCGATACTGAGAAACGCTGCAGCAATTGTCTAGCTCGTACCAAACGAGATTGACGATTCGCGGTGGTCAGTTCCTGAGCCCGTCGTCTTTTTAAGCATTTCAGTTCCAAATCGTTATGAATAATGCGTCTGACCGTCGTTTGTGTAAGATTCAGCTCTCTCGCGATTTGTCTGGTTGAAAGATGTGTTTTAGGCTTGTCTTCCTGGCTCTGAACCAATTCATTGACAGCGGCGATATTATCTTCAGTTCGCGACGATTTTGGCCGACCACTTCCCGCAGCGCGTTCAACTGAACCGGTAGTTCTGAACTTTCGCAGAAAGTCATCTAATGTTTTTCTTTTCCAATTCTTGTTCGGAAACTCCTTAATTAATCGTCTAGAAGAATAATTTTTGCATTCCCGCAGATTTTTAATTAAAATTTTATCCTCAAAGCTCAACATTTTTAAATTTTAACTCAAATTTTCAACCATCAACTTTATTTACATTATGCTGCGAAACGGATATGACGTCATCGCGCAAGTAAATAAGTAAATCGTAGAGATTTAATTTTTCTTTCAAACGACACAAAAATTATAAAAATTGTTAAAATACCGACCGAGATATAGCTAAAAATAAAGTGGCCCGGTTTTTTATGGCTCACAGTGTATAACAACACAGTAGGTTGTGTTAGCCTAGATAAGAAAACTTCCTCATTAGCTAAATATTTGTCCGAACTCCGAAGTGAAATAGAAACGGAATAGAAAACAGAAGGAAAATCAAAATAGGAACTAAGTGATGAAATTTATTAAAATTGAAAAAAGACATTAACGCCAAACTGTCTGACCCGCTAATTGCAAATTCCACAGGTCTCCTTTGAATTTTTCACGCACTGTAGCGCACAAATCCGTAGTTTCATATAAAAATATTTCTGAGTATTCTTTTCTTCTCCTGTGACCCAACATAAAGGGTACGGTAAACAATGGTTGTTGTGGAAGCAAAACTAAGCAGCTGGTGTCTATCATTCCGTTTGGTGTATGGAATACCAGCAACGACTTGAACAGTCAACTGGCATTAGCAATCTATGCCGAGGAACACTATTTCGTCCGTTTATATTACCCCAGTATTATGATACTGCTTGTTTTCCTGTAAGTAGCATAGGCCTCGACTGCGTATCAAGGAACACGAGACAAAGCAGTGGTACTTCACTATGATCACGTACCATCCGATACGGCATTCACCGAATGACTGGTCATAAAACGTACACATACCGCTACAGGATGATCGTAGTACAACCACACGATGAATGATTTCCGGTCCTTTGATATATTGCAAGAAACCTTTACGCTCTCGCAACAAAATGGACAATAGCGGTGGAAGCCAGTTACCCATCAACGAGAGCCTGAAGGGGTTGCTTCCATGAGGTACTCAAAATGCACCGTTACTGTCTAGCCACAACTATGGGGGGAAATGACACTCTGAAAGTTTTCAAAATTTCTGTGCAAGTCTTCAGATCTAGACAACAAAGTGTAGCCTACAACTGTTACAATCCTTGGAAGGAACTTTACCATTCCAGTAACGCCAGATTGACCTCTTGAACCGTCTTCTGGTGATTCTTCGATAAAAGCAAACGTCCACTGACAAGAGAGATCTGATGACTTCTTCGTCTTTTTGCTGTTTTGGTGAAATCAAAATCCAATGAAGATAAGACTTTTGTAAGACAATATCCAAGATCTCTAGTGGAAGATCACCCAACTGCAATAAACAAAATGTGACGCAGGGGCTCGAAACCCGTCGTTTGTCGCTTCCTAGATATTGCGCTAGACGCCAAAATAGGCGAGAGGGGTAAAGAATGCAGTTTATTCTTCAATTCAGTATATGACTGTGAATTCGCCCTAATTTGCGAAGTAGTGAACCGATTTTGATGCCGTTTGGGTTATCTGATTCAGAATATATGCCTCTAATGCCCAAAAAATTTTTTGAATAATAACTTAGTGGATTCAGTAGACTTGGATGACACGAATATTCAGTAACTTTTTATTTTATTTTTTCACTATAAACTAATGAAAGAATCAAACGAGCACAACTTTTGTTAGAAAAAAGATAATTTCATTGTGTTAAAAGCATTTTCGAGCTTGGTCATTGTAGCATATGACTAAATCAAAAGGTCAAAATCCGACATGTGACGGGTTTTGAGCCCCTGTGTCACAAATATGCAACGTCAACATTGAAAGACGATATTGAATGTCATTCATTCGTTTATTGATTTAAAACAATTTCTATAGCGCCTCTTCCAACGCACCACTCAGAAGCGCTTCAGTCTGATTCTAGCTGAGCAAAAAGTAGTTTTGAGTTAAATTGTAAAAATGCTTCAGTGTACAACCGAATGGAACTAAGAGCTCTCCCTTCAGCGAAGAACTCAGGAACGGCAGCCCTGAATACCCATGTAACAACAGATCTATATGCAGGAAGTCAGAGGCATCGCCTATTATAGTAAGTGTTGACAATTTGACATTGCCGCCCATGAGTAGCGATCCTATACCCAATGTAATGTGACCAGTATGATTATGGCCAAATTTAGGAATCTGTCCCATTAGTTGGGTTGCAGAGCGTAGGGCTGTCACTCGGTCCATTACTGCATGGTTAATCAAAAGTTTTAAGCAGGAACACGCTTTACGTTTAAAGCTGTGATTACAGATAATAGGCCAGTCATAATGCTCCCAAAATGTCATAACTTGAAGACATAACACAAGTATGGGCGCGGTGGTGTAGTGGTAAGCTCGGTGCCTTGGAGCCGGAGGGTTGCAGGTTCGAACTCACCTCAAGCCATCGCGTAGGACCTTGGGCACGACCTTTGCTCGCAATTGCTTAACGCTTCGGCGTGAAACTCCGATTCAGTGTCCGCGTTGTAGTCGCGAGCGCTTCTGAGTAGCATGTTGGAAGGGACGCTATAGTAAGTGCACATACGTAGGCCTACAATAAATATAGCCTCAATCAAATGTCACTTGGGCCTTGTCTCTTCTTATGTCTGACTTGTCAAATTAATGTCCATTGCATTCATCGTCAACTGGGGACTTTGTGAACATTGCTTCAGTACGTGCAACCGGTCTAGGCCTAAAGGTCATTCTTATTTATCAACCATTATGCCATACTTCCATTGTTCATACACAAATCATATAATAAGACAAAGGCCGTTTCCAATAATGATATCAAGTTGATTGTCTTATTAACCTCGTTACTAGCATATTAACTTTTGCTAGATAAATCAATGGCACAATCTTACCGCAGTATGACTTGTAAACGGAGGTGTATTCTGTTCAATTTCTCCATTCGGCAGCCTATCATGTTCTTCTTCAGAATAAAAATATTGAAAATAAATTATTTTAAAACAATTAGAAATGACTGTTCCTTCTATGTGTTTGCCTTTCTGTCAGACTAATGGGCACCTAGAAATCAAGTTTAGTGTGAAACAGTTTGAAATATTGTATAATGTAGGCCTACTACACACAGTACAGCTCTGAATGGCAAGAATTTCTGCATTTCTGTGGCATTTGTTGGCTGGTCTATCCATTTTCGAGCTCAGCTTTTCGATATCAGAGTTGCACTGACAAGAAACTGTTCTCCAAATCTGTTTGTCTCAGCACATAATAGATAGGCCCTACGCCTTATCTATTTTGTGACCTCAGTCAAAAAAGGCAACGACCTCGTCACGCATTTGGAAAAGTTCACGGGTGCACTGTTCACAGTGAAATAATCAAACAATAAGCTACTCCCTGCTTTTCATCGAAAGTAAAACCCATAATATTATTGTAGTATAGGTTGTATCCACTGCTTCCCAAATATCTTGTGGTGCTTGAACTGCAGCCTTAGAAGCTAAGTTCACCTTAGTAGGACCCGCCTTCTGCCGCGTCAGTGCACACGTGGACTTGTAGGCTATTAGGTCGTACAATTCAGTCGTATGACTATCAACACTTGGAACCTATTTCATAATTACTTTTCCAAGCATAGTCACTATCATCAAAGATTAATCACCCAATTGGTACAACATCTACAAAAGTTCCTGTAACCTGTTATTTATAAGTAATTCCGATTGATATATTATTGATTTTACCGAAAGACGCTGTAGTCGCGCTAGGAACAAAATGGCTGACACAACAAGTTGTCAACAACAGACGCCACATATATTATATTACAGACATATGCGAAGCTCCTCCCACTTCCCATGCTAAATTCTGTAATGAGTCCACCTAGCGACGGTGGAACGAAACAGACAAAGATGGCGTCTAATCGCAAGGTCTATTCGGTCGTTCATTGTAACAATATTTGTTATAATGCTAAAGGAATAGAGTTTTTTCAGATTTCCGAAGAATCCAGAGAGGTAAGAGCTATTTTATTGTCAAATCACCGTCAGATGTTTATGTGAGACGGCGGCAGATTAGTTGATCAACCGGCTTGGAGAGGCATGCCAGCGCGGGTCCTATTAACGTTACGCATGCTACCACGATGATTAGACTTCTGTGTGCGTCTCCGGCATGGTTAGGAATTCTGAGCGCAGAGGAACGAGAATCGTGCGGTGAGCGAAGAGCATGAGTTTCCTTCCACCGTAGGGCCCGACAGCGACTATTAATTTTGGCTAGCCAAGCAGATGATGGGTAATCCCGAAAACTGCGTGGCTGTTCATGTAAACGGTATGACCGCCCAAGACATCGCTAAAATAGAGCGCTGCTGCCTTATAAAAGCTCAATCCCATCATGCAGTTCGCTCAGTATGTAAGTAATTAACAAGAAATTAGCATGTGTTCTAAATAAGTAAATAGAGCATTTTGTTGAAGTACAGCTATAGGAAAAATTCCCCTCCAAATTTTAAAAGGGTGAATATTAAATTTCGAAATTCTGCCGACGGAAGCTTCTAACTTCATCAGCGCCTAATCAGTTTATTAAGCGCAGTTGTGTTCACTTTCGAACCTTCTATTTGTTTGTATTTACTTCATATTTTCACTCATTTATAATTTTATAAACCTGATCGTTTCACTTAGATTTCAAAAGTGATTACTGAGCGCATTGCATCACGGATGCGTCTGATAGGTCGCAGCACTCTATTTCAACCAAGTCATTTGTAAGCATATTGTTTTGTATACAGGCACGCAGTAAGTCTTCGGGATTGCCTGATGATGTGCTATTCAAGGCTAAAATCAAATATCCAAATTATGTGCTCTAATGGATGCTGAGGAACTGTCGATACAATCTCCGCCATTGACCTCACCCATTTGCCCTGCCTAATAGAGATAATAAGAACTTCCTGTGAAGAATGATGTTTCGGGAACATTTATTAGCCATTACTTCTGGTGACCTACTAGCTGCAAAGACAAGCCCTATAAGATGTCCATTGTCCACACTTGTTCACTCGATTAGGCTACAATAGAAATACTAGAAACTATGTTATATAAAATGTAGCGGGTATATATGATTTTAATTTGCACGTTTTTATTACCTATTATTACTTCGATGTATTATAATGATGTTCTGTGTCCC
Organism: Lumbricus terrestris; assembly: GCA_949752735.1. NCBI lineage: Eukaryota > Metazoa > Annelida > Clitellata > Crassiclitellata > Lumbricidae > Lumbricus > Lumbricus terrestris. The sequence goes on along the minus strand of OX457042.1, from coordinate 59,776,364 downwards.
ATTGTGCGTTTGCAAGTGGAGTAATAAAGAAAATACTTACTTACTTATATTATAACCTCTATTTCTATACCGGGTAACACTGTTGTTAATTGCTGCATTTTGAATGCTAATTTCCTAGCCACTAGCTAATATTTAAAATTTATGCAATTTTGTGCCAATATATGAACATAAGCCCAACTTCGTGAAGCTTTCATCATCAGCAGTAGCCACTGGATGACCAAAAGACCATTGTTGTGGCTACATGAAAACAGTTACAAGAGTGTAATTTAAGGCCATCGAATGAGTCACAGGATTAACCCAAGTGTATTCATTAGTTATGACTTGCTGTGTTATGCCTAGTTCTTTAATTGATTGTGACTGTGAATGTTGATTTTTATCTTTAGATCCAAACAGTGGATTGTCGACTGTCACACAGCAAACCTCAACAAAAAGTGAATGTGAACTACGTGGTCTGCGGCGAACACTTTGAAGATCGCATGTTTATGAATTTCACAGATAGAACTCACAGTTTTCAACATCCCACAGCGGCAGAACCTTGAACACAGTTAATCCAGTGAAAATGACATTCATCAGTTTAGTCAACTCTTCGGTTACAACTGGAGAAGTTGTAGCATGGGAGGAAGATGTCTGGAGTTCCTCACCAGCAAATGGTGCACATTGACTTAACTAAACCTCCATGATGACATCCATTCACATGCTGTATGCATTCGAAGCGCTGGCTATCTCGAAACCGTTCCCCCTGGTTCTGACACTGCTGACGGTCTACCGCCCAGGTTCAACGCCACCATCACAGGCTTTCTTTATCGAACTCATGACGATGCTGAAGCAGTTTGCTTTGTACAACACGCAAGTTGTGCTCGTTGGAGATCTCAACCTCCATCTGGAAGACCTGACTCGCCCGGAAACGCGTGACCACGGGACAGTGCTGCAGCAATTCGGTCCGGTCCAGCACGTTGCAGAACTGACCCACCAGCACAGAGGCTGGCTTGATGTCATCGTGACCCGTGACGACATGACGACACATCTCCGATCAATCTAGAGGTCTGTCCACCAACCATCTCAGACCAGACCGCCAGACCGGCCTCATCGTGGTGACAGTTCCGTTTCCCTGGGCCAAACCAGTGAGAGCGATTCGTCATGCCAGGTCGTGGCACAACCTGGACAGGAACGCCTTCGTTGCTACCTGTATAGAATGTCCTCCAAGAAATGCCATGATCCAGAACCCAACAGATGACAGTTTAGTTTCTTAACTGGCGGGATAATGATGAAAGGCTGCAAGCGACTTTACTGTCAGAATTGTTCCACAGCCTACGAATTATTAGATAAGTGCAATCGTAAGGCTAAGAAAGTTATGAACTGCTGACTTTCTTAGCTTTACGGTTGAGCTTAAGTTTACAGCTTTTGTAAGGTTGTCTTGAGTTGTGAACCACAGAATTTCTTAGCTTCTTTACTAATGGTTCTTAAGTTTACAACTTTTGTAGGATTGTCTTAGAGCCCTGAACCACAATTACACTTAAGTTTACGATTTTGTAGGATTGTCTTGAGTTATTGAAGTTGATGACCCAGTTATGTAATTAGTCCGGGCAGTTTTCGTTCTCTGATCATCATTGATATATGGACATGGTCTTAAGTGCTCTGAAAATGTCATATTGCTTGCCACATTGATCAAACCTGTATAGGTTTGTGATTTTACTTTGTGTCCTGTAAAAAGTGTAAAATTGATATGTCTGTTGCAATTACTACAACTGTGCAGTGAATAGCATTCTTGGTGACTGGTCCAGCTATTTGGAATAGTTTCCCAATGGCTTTCCACTTGCTTCCCCGTAATTCTGCTGGCTCTTTATATATCGTCTTCTTAAGGCTTTTCTGTAGTGACCAGGCCTGAGTTTGGACAATGTTTGGGGGTGCCTCTGAGGAGAAACTTTAAGGGGCGCTATATAAATTTATGTGTTGATTGAATTAAATGCGTTATGCTTCATCATTTAAAATATACTTCTGAACATGTAATGGCGTCATTTACGCTTGGCGTCATTTGACATTATTTTATATTATGAACCTGCCTGACGGCTGAGAACTGAAGAAGAATAATGTAATATTGAGATTGCCAGAATCTGTGTTTTTACTAGGAGTAACTTACCAACAGCCAAGATGCATCAGTTATTGCTAGTGAGTATACAGAAAGATATACAACATAAATCATTTAAAATTAAAGACATTGAGTTTTATTTGGCAACTCATTAGCGCTTTTGATCAATTTTCGTCATGTCTTTGACAGTTTCTGATTTTCCATGTCTTATACTTCCTAATACCTGCTCTGCTTGTTGTGCATTATAAAATTAGGAAGAGCAAGAGGGGAATGGGGTTAAATCAGGGCTGAAAGTGGTCATTATTGGAAGGTGAAAGATCAGGTCTTCAGATCAGATCTTACTCTTCTCGAGTTCCTCCTATTTCCCCCTCTTTCTGCAATCCTCATCATTCTATCCTATTCCTTTTTGGCATGCAGTTGAATAAATATTGATATCTGGACCGAAAGAAATCTGACAAATTTTTCAAACCACTTTCAACCCTGGTTTAAGTAAGAATAGATTCAATAGAAATACCAGGAAGTAAAGGAAGTCACCAGAAAACTTGAGGAGTAGGAAGTCAGAAGTGGAAGGAGGATGGGGAAGAGGAAGAAGAAGGAAGACACCAAAAAGTGCAGGAGGAGGGTATAGAAAGAACAGGGATTGAAGGTCAGAAGAGAGCAGGAGGTGTAGGGACAACAGGTGAGAAGAGCAAGAAGTAGGAAGAGGTAGTGGCCTAGACAAGGGGCTTTCGGGGGTTGAAACCCCCCATTGGCCTAGGAAAAAAGCTATTCACTTAAATAAGAGAAAACAATTGCTTCTAGTAACAATACACCAACCAAATGGTCAGCAGCAGCAGCTAGAACGCACGCCTTAGCAGGTATTCTGCCACCTCTGGTAATCTAGCTAACCAGACAACCCTTCTGACTAGACACCAGTGCCTAAAGTGTGGAAAAATAAGTGCCCCAAACGCCCCTTACCTCTCCAAAAGAAGTGCCTGGACGACCCGTACCTTTCTAGTCTGTGCTCGCCAATAAGTGGCTGGACGGCGTTCAAATTTTAAAACAAGTGCATGGACGCCGTCCATGACCGTCCAGGCAAACTTTAAGCCCTGCTAGACACAGCACTCGTGAAGAAGCTGGCCGGTGCACTGCGCTTGGCTTTCGAGTGGAATTACGATTACAATACACCAACCAAATGGTCAGCAGCAGCGGCTATAACGCACGCCCTAGCAGGTATTCTGCCAACTCTGGTAATCTAGCTAACCAGACAACCCTTCTGACTAGACACAGCACTCATGAATAAACTGGTGCACTGCCCATGGCTTTCGAGTTATGTTTTAGAAATTTGTAGATTACGATACACCAAACCAAACGGTCAGCAGCAGCGGCTATAACGCACGCAGCAGCGACCCATGGTAATCTCTGGTAATCGCGCTAATCTGACAAGTGACAACCCTTCTGACTAGACACAGCACTCGTGAATAAGCTGGTGCACTGCGCTTGGCTTTCAAGTTATGTTTTAGAGATTTGTAGATTACGATTACAATACACAAAACCAAACGGTCAGTGGCTGCGGCTATAGCGCTGTCCATGCGAGCTTTCTAACTCCACGACCGCAAGGTGGCGCTTTTTTGACCTAATTACAGGAAATGGGAGGAGCTTCGCATATGTCTGTAATATACTATATGTGCAGACGCCGTATTCATTCGGTTATTTCACTAAAACGGGTCAACGAATAGTCTAACATACATTCGATAGATGGCAGAACATGTCCTTTATTACTAATAAGCGGCAGGAAACATTACCGTGACGCTGAACTGCCTATAAGCGGCCGATACATGAGGGACGTGTAGCCTATAGCCTACACGTCCCTCGCGTCCGAGATAGCCCATTTTGGGACGTGTTAATTATATTGCAGAGCAATGAAAGACTTGCTTTAGGTCCCTACACAACAATCTCAATACAACTGATATTTGATATCGCCCTCCTTACAAAGCTCACACACGCCTCGACGGTGCAAATTGCAATTACGTATAGGCCTGTTGTAGAGCAATGAAAGACTTACTTTAGGTCTCAATCAGCCACCGTGTCTCACCACTTATAACAAAATACAGTATTCACATGTATTTACATTTAGGGATTGTCCACTTCAACATCCATCCTTCTGCTCAGGTGAAACCGCGATGACATAATCATTTACTAATTATTAATAATCAAAGATCACATGTGGTGTTCAGTGGCGTACCCAGGAATTTATGATGGTTCTTTTAATGGGGGGTTATGGTCTGGCCGGATGCCCTTTCTGACGCCAATCCTGCAGTATTACGGTAAATAAAAAGGGAAAAAGTAACAAAGGGAATAAAGTAAGAAAACAATTGTTAAAACAAACAATTGGTTCGTTTTCTCTTATTTAAGTGGATAAATAAACTTTGAAAAACTTCTTTCCTAGGCCAATGGGGGTTTTAACCCCCGAAACCCCCTTGTCTACGCCACTGGTGGTGTTGATTGCATGTTCCAGATATTTTCCTTTATGACGAAAGCGTTCAGAAATACTTGCCAATGGTTTTCTTGAATTGATTTCTATCGACGCTGATTACCATTGAAATCGGAGTTTGAAAAGTTTCAACGAAAACATCTCTCAGTTCATTCGATTCATACAACTTCTGAATATGTTGAAGGGCTGATTGTGAACGACACCAGATCCAAACGATTACAGACTGTCTGTCCAAGTGAGAGTTGAGGATTTCTATTCCTACGTCCTTCAGTTGACTGATGATTTTGTCAGTTTGATGTGACCGTGGTTTTGTTTTGCTTCGAAGATCTTCGATTTTCTGATGAAGCAGTTTTGGTTCAATTATTAACGGTGTACACTTTGCACCTCGAAGTTGGAGCTCAATTTTTGTTGTGCCTAAAAGCAATGTTTTGAAAATAATTTTCAGCAAACTGCGCAGACACAGGTTTCGATGGCTTCAGTTAATCTTAAAATAATAATTCGTAGGATGAAGACACAATCTATGAAGTTTAGTGTGCACGATAAAAACAATATTGTGGAGTGTGGGTCTTAACAGCGAATTCCGAGACAATTTAAATAAAATAAATAAATAAAGTTTAAATACAGTTTAAACGTTTCACCTCCTCCATTTTCTATGATCCTTGTCACTGTTTTATGGTTGGTTTGTCGAAGACATTTGACGAAGTTTGAAAACTTTGTTTCGTCGAAAGATTTCGCGATGTACAGGAGCTCGGAGTTCTTATCTTGAGTTGAATAAGCTAGTTCACCCTTAGAACTTCCGGTGAGGCATGACGGGAAAGGTCATAGGTCACCGTTCATATCAGAGCGATAATGGGGGTTGTTATTGGTGAATGGTTGCGAATATCGCATGACTTTATTCGTTGGAAAGTAGACGATCTGAAGAAATTTATAAAAGAAAGAGGCCACAAGACGACTTATCGAGTATAACGTGAACTCGTTGCTGTGGCATTTGCGTTGTATCAGCAACAATTGCCAGTTTTTTGCTTCGAACGTGGACGGCTTAGAACAGGTCATGTCGACTACCAGACCTCCTAAGGATTGAATCGAATGGCGTGACTTACACGCTACCCGATCCGACTCATCTACAGGATGGCTGGCTGCCCGAGTCCACAGGGGTTACGAACTGGCCTCCTTGCAGCTACGTCAAGAGACCTGCGTATCTCGTCGATCATGACCAACGAGCAATGCCATCCAGACTAGCCAATGATTACAAAGGTTGGCATGTTATTAATTTCAAATACTACTATGTCACGAAGGTCGCTAAACCAACGATGGCAGATTGTTTTTTTTTACTACATAGTCAAAATCCAACACGTTCAGACATTTAAAAATGCTACAGTATATCTGACTAGTAAAGCATATAAGGATATACATTAATATTAAATTTCCCGTGCCAAGTTATCTCAAAACCTGTCTAGGTTGGTTAGAAGTTGGCAACTAAACATGTTGTGGCACATCCGAATAACGTGTGGGGCCGTATTGGCCCATTATGCATGCTTTCCAAGTCCGTAGCCAGGATTTGTTTCAGGGTGTGTTTACTCAATCTTGAGCAAGCCGACAAGCAACCGAATCAACTGATTCCAATTTCTTCTGTCACTTCATGTAAAAATTTAGGATGCAGTTCATCTATGCATGTGGACTTGTCTGCAGATTTTAGCCTTTTCAGTTATTCAAACACTTTTCTTTAGTCAACATTAGCTTTGTTAACCCTCTTCCACCACTGTCTAAAAATGTTTAAAATGTTTGTTTGAGTTCAAGAACGTCATCAAATCTTCCAATGTAAATACTCAGCTGAAATAATTATTCAGAACTTGAGCAGTTCCACATCATCATCATTGTGGGGCGTGGTGGTGTAGTGGGTATGTTTGTTGCTTTGCAGCTGAAGGGCTGCAGGTTCGAATACACCTCAAGTCGCCGCATGGGACCTTGGGCAAGTCCTTCTCTCACAATTGCTCAGCGCTTCAGCATGAAGCTCCGATGCAGTGTCCGCTCTGTAGTCGGGAGCGCCTCTGAGTAGAAAGCTTGACGGGGCGCTATAACAAGTGCACATAAAAACAAAACAAACATGATTGGATCATCGTTGTTATTTATTGTATTGTAAAATTTCTCATAGAAATAAGAGGTTCAAAATTAAATCCTCTTAGTTCTTACATCTTGTGTTAGTAAATTCATTATTTCATTTTTACATTATTTAATTTGGGGTGGGTGTGTTGAAACACCAAAAACACACTCCACACGCCTTCAAGCATGAAACACAATATTTTTACACATGCATAATATATAACATAGAAGTGTAACATGGATTTATTGTACTGAAATTCTTCCACATATATTTTTTTCAGGAAAGGCATTCAGCTATCTTGCATCTCATCAGGCCGGGATCAAGGAGGTGTGGTACAACGGCAACTCAAACACGAAGACGTCCTGTCCTGCCTGATCCGATGTTCGAGGCTCGAATCTATTCACAACATCAACCATCCGAACCAGTCTCCACAACTCGGATGCCTTTTTCCGTTGGCCTTCTGTCCCAACTGTCCAAACTGTACTTTTTACGACGCTATCTTTGCACTGATTTGTTGATACTCTCGTTGTTGCTGAGCGACGTGTAATTATGTCAGGATAGCATACGTCAGTGGTTCCCAAACTTCAGTAGGCCGCGGAGTGGCAATAATTTTTGGTGAAGCTCGCAGACTGCTAACTTAGGCCTAAATGGCGATGGTAAACAAAAGCGACCTAAATTATAAAGACTAAATTTTAAGGCTATTTACAATTAGCCTACATTTACATGCAGTTGAAGCCTTATTTGCTTAAGATTTACTATGAGTAGACTTTGCTGTTAAACTCTATTTGTGCAAGATTCTTTTTTTAGGTGTGCCATAAATAAATGACAATTTAATAATAATAATAATAATAATAATAATAATAATGGCCTTTGCGATGCGTAGAGATGCAAGGAAAGATGCCTTCAATGCGCAAACACCAACCTTGGTGCTTTTAACCATTTGCGTCTGCTGTTTTTTTCCAGATTTGTTTGCCTACATTTGCTCATTTTTTCATTCAAAGACATTTGTTTATATTTAAAGTTTTAAATTAAAAGTTTTATATTATGTTTTACAATTTTTTAATTCTGCATCTAGCGTTTACTAGGACTCGCTCACCATAGATAAACATAAATAAGCTCGAAACTGACTGCAGTCATCGATGTAGCGAATTTAGAATAAATTTAAATTGCTTGAATTCTCCATCTGGCAAATTAAAATAAGGCGTGTTGATTTATTTCAAATTTTTAAATATTAAGACAGAAATTTGAATAAATTTTGGACAACAATTCGAATAATTTCATGATTTCAAACAAATAAATTAATAAATACAGTTTAAAAAATTCTATTTTAACTCTTTTCTGCGGACCAGCAGTCATACCACCACCACTTTGGGAATCACTGGCGTACATCACTCGTACTCTTCAGCCTCTTGAATTAAGTTTTTATATTAAGCCACAGGTATTAACTAATGCTATTGGTAATTATCTGTCTTATTGTACTTATAATTAAAATATATAGAAAACAGTTATTTTGATAAATTGTACACGCCACATATATTCTGTTGATGATCATTATTCCTTAGTTCATTTGAGGTACTGTTACAGCTCTGTGACAAGCTGTATGATCTGTCACGTCTCTGACAATAGAATCCATGACATGAGGTGGAACCTGAATTGCCATGAAACACCAGATTCAACGTCCAATTTCATTCTTTTTGGTCGAAGGCATTGTCGTGGTTTTGGTGGAGGTCTTTGCTTTTTAACCGGCACAGCATATCTGAAATCATCATTGAAAATTATACAATATTAAGCTAATATTAAATTGTTAATAAGGGCAGGAACGGATACAGAAAATTTCGAAGGGGGGCCAAAATTTTCGGTCTTCAGACAGGGGAAAAAATTTCGTCTTTGGCCGTCGAAAAATCTGATGACCTTTTTTTTAGTCATTTGTCATATTCTGAGGAAAAAGATACCGTTTTATCTGCCAAAAAGTTGATGACTTTTTAGTCCTTTGGCCAAAATCTCCGGCAAGAAGATACAATTTCCCAGAAAAACATACCATTTTCTCCGTCAAAATAGCTGATGACCTTTTTCAGTCATACACTACTTTTTCCCTTTTACTCTCTGTTGAGTCTCAATGGGGTGCACGAGGTACGTCCACTTTCCATGCCAGAATAGATGGTGAACAATGAAGAAATTTCTAAATGGTGGGCCATGGCCGGATTTGCCCCCCTGAATAAGGTGAACCGATTGTTGCATTTTATATGTGATTATACAATACGAATAACCCTATGAATGAATCTACTCATGACTTGATATGTTTCCAAAATGTTGCTTAGACAAAGTAAGCTTACACGGAAATTATACCATTGGTTTAGAACCATATGCACGATCTGTTCGGAAAAAATATCCAGCTATTGCTCAGAATGATATGCAAATTCGAAAGCAGCTCTTCACTAGTTATCTATGTGAGTCGGATTTCTAGCATGACCATTGACCACCATAAAACAGAAAGTGAAAATGACTCTTGTCTGTTGAGAGTAAATTATTCTTGGTAAATTATTCTGTTTAGGGCTACATCTATCTCTTAGTCTCTATGATTCCTCTGAGTCATGTCACGTTGTGAAGTTCTTATACGTTGAAGCCACCAGGCAGAAAGTTTGCGCTATGCTTGATGAAAATACTTTAACACAGCATGCCCATTACACTGATACAGAATACAGACTATTTTTCAATATTCTACTAAAGCATGCATTTGTAACATGGTATTATAGTCTGAACGAGAAATAAATTTCATCAAAAGCTTAGAAATGTAAATCTAAACATTATCCAAAATTGAAAGTAACAATTAGACCAATTATCTTGAAATCCTTGAAGGGTGAAACATCTGCGAGCGCATGAGTACTTTGAGAAAGGTTCCCTCAATGCAAAAACACCACTGACTTAGGTCAATGAAGTAAATTAAATTGCACAGTAGCACAAGATACACACTAGCACAAGATACGTACCCCATTTTAAGATTTTAAAATATTTTCATCGGTTGGGTGACCATCAGGAAAGTGCTGTGAACAAATACGATGGTGTGCAGATGGTTTCCAGTTCCCTCCATCAACACCTTTCCTGTTAACCTAAAATAATTGCATATGTGTTAATGATGCTTACCCAACCATTCCAACGGGATGAAATTTTTATTGTACCTCACCGGCAAGGTAAAACCATTTGGACAGGGTCGCAGGTTATAATATGGAATGACTTAAGGTGGGAACAGAGAGCTTAGAGCGTGGAACTCGTTCTGTATGTTCTTTAATAAAACACCTGCAACCGCACTGCCCTGTACATTACGTTATGCAACAGTCTTGATTAACATCAATCTTAACTACGGTACTAACAGAACAGACAGCCTGCAATACGCGGCGCTAATAGCAGCCTACAAAGCACGTCTGCCCTACGAGGCTCGAACTCGGGTCCTCTTGCTCCCCATGGCAGTCTCCATGCCAGTGTCTTGTCCGATTCGCTAACGCCCCACACACCCCCGGTAACATCAATTCAGATAAGTGAAAATAAAGAAAGCAAAATTAACATCTTACCAATTTTGTCCATTCCGGATGTAAATGGTTCAAATGGCGCTGGACATAGTGAACAACACCCCTGTTGCATGGACTTCGCAGATTGTCTTTCTCCACTCCCGCAACTAACTACCGCACACATACGCACTTTTGCACCGGTTAAATAATCCTATAGAGAAATTTACTACGAACTGATATCGATTAATCAATCAAATATTTATAAGCGCTTCAGACAAGATCACAGAATCTCGATATTAGCAGTGTTGTTATCACTTATCAACGGTTGTTATGAACATTGACCTATGCCCCGGAAGCAGAAGCAAACTGGCTGCGCATGCGCACTGCTAATGCTGAACTGGCTTATTCTGTCGTTTTATGAAGTGACTTCTTTCTTGCATTATGCAGTTCAGAGACAACAGCGAAGCGATTAATTCATCATTTGGTTGAATATTTTCTAAGAGATAGTTTCTATTGTTTCTTATGATTGCAGATATTTTCTTGGTTTTTTCATAGAAATCTAAAACAATTAAACCATGGCTGCCTTTGAATGATGTCTTGGACACGGCGTTAAACTGCATCAATCCTCCGCCACAGGGAACCAAAAACGTTCCAGTGCCGGTCCTGGAAAGAGTCCAGGATAAGATCAGAGAAAAAGAGGCATGGGTGGAAATCAGTGGCATGCATGTAGAAATTAAAACTCTCTGCTTCGCCGATGACATTGACCTGACAGACGAAGACGAGCAGAGACTAAAGGAAGCAACACAGACCCTGAATGATGAAGCGAAGAGCTTGGCCTACGTTTTCCAGTTTCCATTACAATAATTCGACGTATTGAAGGGTGTCACGACAACTGGTTCACAGACAACTGGTTCACCGACAACTGGTTCACGACAACTGGTTCACGACAACTAGTTCACGACAACTAGTTCACCGACAGCTGGTTCACGACTTACGGCATGGTCATTGCCGTTAAAAGAGAAGTTGGATTGATGAAAATAACTCGTGATAAATCGAAAACAGGTTGTTCTTGGCCTCGCTGCAAAAAGAAACCGAGGAAAAGAACGTTTCCTGAACGAAGTTGCATTGATGAAAATAATACTTGTAAAAATTTAAGCCGGATACACGAAACAATCGCGTTGCGAAATAGAAGTTGGATTGATGAAAATACTTCAATTTTAAATAGAAGTCGGACTTAGATTGACTAAAATCGTCTTGTTAAAATTGCAGCGGTTGGAGTAAAGGAAACCAGAATAAGTATTTTCATACCTGAAATAGAAGCTGGATTTATGAAAATGTCCTTGCTTAAATTGGAGCTGGAAGAATGAAAATGTCTTGCCTTAAGTTGGAGCTGGATTGATTACAATCGTCTCGATAAAATCGGAGCTGGATCGTTGAAAATAACGCGGGAGTGACGGAAACCGGAATAAATATTGTCACACATTAAATAGGAGCTGGATTGACGAAAATGTCCTGCCCTAAATTGGTACTGGATTGATGAAAACGTCTTGCCTTAAATTGGAGCTGGAATGATTAAAATGTTCTTGCTTAAATTGGAGCTGGATGGAGTAAAATGTATTGCCTTAAATTTGAGCTGGATTGATGAAAATATTAACTGGGAGCTGGGTTCAATTAGAGCTGGATGGATGACACTTTCTTCATTAAATTGGAGCTGGATGCATGAAATGCTCTTGCTTAAAATGGAGCTGGATGGAGTAAAATGTATTGCCTTAAATTGGTGCTGGATTAATGAAAATATTAACTGGAAGGTTGATTCAATTGGAGCTGGATGAATGAAATGTTCTTGCTTCTATTTAATAAATAAATTACCTTCATCCAGCTTCTATTCAGGTCTAGAAAACTTTCATTCAACTTTCCATTTCTTACGCATTTCATCACTCATCCAGCTTCTATTTAAGATGTAAAATACCTTGATCCCGCTTCGATTTCTCGAGCGTTTTATCACTCATCCAGCCTTCATTTCAGATCTAAGATAACATTAATCCAGCTTCTATTTAAGATCTATATAACCTTTATCCCGCTTCCATTTCTTAAGCGTTTTATCACTCATCCATGAACTATTTAAGATATAAAATACCTTGATACCGTTTTATTCTTTGTGACGTTGATTGCACTTCAAAGGTTTCATATTATGGCGGTTAGCTTACTTATATTTCGCAAAAGAGTTTGTTTGGTTCGAAATGCCCTGTGAGAAAAAACAATCACAAGCTGAATGAATGATAAAACGCTTGAGAAATCGAAACTGGATGAAGGTTTTATAGATCTGAACTAGAAGCTGGATCCATGTTTTCATACAGCCTATCTGAAATAGAAGCTGGATGAAGGTATTTTATATATTAAATAGAAGCTGGATGAGTGATAAAACGCTTGAGAAATGGAAGCGGGATGAAGGTATTTTATATATGAAATAGAAGCTGGATGAGTGATAAAATGCCTAAGAAATGGAGGCTGGATGAAAGTTTTCTAGACCTGAAATAGAAGCTGGATGAAGGTGTTTTACATATTAAATAGAAGCTGTATGAGTGATAAAATGCTTGATAAATGGGAGCGGGATCAAAGGTATTCTACATCTGAAATAGAAGCTGGATGAATGTAAAACGCTTAAGAAATGGAAGCGGGATGAAGGTATTTTATATATGAAATAGAAGCTGGATGAGTGATAAAATGCCTAAGAAATGGAGGCTGGATGAAAGTTTTCTAGACCTGAAATAGAAGCTGGATGAAGGTATTTTATATATTAAATAGAAGCTGGATGAGTGATAAAACGCTTGAGAAATGGGAACGAGATGAAGGTATTTTATATATGAAATAGACGCTGGATGAATGTAAAACGCTTAAGAAATGGAAGCGGGATGAAGGTATTTTATATATTAAATAGAAGCTGGATGAGTGATAAAATGCCTAAGAAATGGAGGCTGGAAGAAAGTTTGCTAGACCTGAAATAGACGCTGGATGAAGGTGTTTTATACATTTAATAGAAGCTGGATGAGTGATAAAACGCTTAAGAAATGGGAGCGGGATCAAGGTATTTTATATACGAAATGGAGGCTGGATGACAGTTTTCTAGACCTGAAATAGAAGCTGGATGAAGGTAATTTATTTGTTAAATAGAAGCAAGAACATTTCATCCATCCAGCTCCAATTGAATCAACCATCCAGTTAATATTTTCATTAATCCAGCACCAATTTAAGGCAATACATTTTACTCCATCCAGCTCCATTTTAAGCAAGAACATTTCATGCATCCAGCTCCAATTTAATGAAGAAAGTGTCATCCATCCAGCTCTAATTGAACCCAGCTCCCAGTTAATATTTTCATCAATCCAGCTCAAATTTAAGGCAATACATTTTACTCCATCCAGCTCCAATTTAAGCAAGAACATTTTAATCATTCCAGCTCCAATTTAAGGCAAGACGTTTTCATCAATCCAGTACCAATTTAGGGCAGGACATTTTCGTCAATCCAGCTTCTATTTAATGTGTGACAATATTTATTCCGGTTTCCGTCACTCCCGCGTTATTTTCAACGATCCAGCTCCGATTTTATCGAGACGATTGTAATCAATCCAGCTCCAACTTAAGGCAAGACATTTTCATTATTCCAGCTCCAATTTAAGCAAGGACATTTTCATAAATCCAGATTCTATTTCAGTTATGAAAATACTTATTCTGGTTTCCTTTACTCCAACCGCTGCAATTTTAACAAGACGATTTTAGTCAATCTAAGTCCGACTTCTATTTAAAATTGAAGTATTTTCATCAATCCAACTTCTATTTCGCAACGCGATTGTTTCGTGTATCCGGCTTAAATTTTTACAAGTATTATTTTCATCAATGCAACTTCGTTCAGGAAACGTTTTTTCCTCGGTTTCTTTTTGCAGCGAGGCCAAGAACAACCTGTTATCGATTTATCACGAGTTATTTTCATCAATCCAACTTCTCTTTTAACGGCAATGACCATGCCGTAAAAATTCGCAGTGAACATTTAGTCGTGAACCAGTTGTCGGTGAACCAGCTGTCGGTGAACCAATTGTCGTGAACCAGTTGTCGTGAACCAGTTGTCCGTGAACCAGTTGTCGGTGAACCAGTTGTCTGTGAACCAGTTGTGGAACCGTATTGAAGGGCGTTTAATTTCGGTGCAAGCTTAGTGTTTAGCTACCATTATCCCATGTTATTTTTCTTTGAGCTATTAGAGTGACTTGGACTATGGATAATTTATAATATGTCATGCTCTTTTTTCATCCAAGCCAGTTTTATATAACTCCTATTTGGTCATTTTCATTCGTTCGTCTCGTTAACGGGTAAGGAGCCAAGCTTAAAGTCTTCAGGCTCATCTGGCTGTGTTGCTACACAATTGTAGGCTTCATGTCACCCTCACAAAGCCTGTGGATTCTTATCTAACTTATAATGATACAAGGAAAACCCAGGAGCAAAAATCTGTTGTGGTTAAACAATTAAAGCAGAGTCATAAAACGACGTAGAATCGTAAATTTAGATCAGTAGAATTTGGAATTTTAGAATAATTTGAACTAGAAAGCATTGTGTCAACAATTCATTCATTAAATTTGCAACAATTTCAAATAGGCCATATAGACTTATAGGCCTAATTTAAGTTTTTTAACAATATTCACATGACGATTGCACGGTGTGTCGCGAAATTTGGTTCCAAGTTTAGGTGTGTCGCGGGCGAAAAAAGGTTGAGAACCCCTGGGTTAGACGACATCACCGGACGGGGCAGAGCGTCGCTCCAAGAGCTGAGCCACACCCACACGGCAATATTGGAAGAGGCTTTGATGGACAAGAACGGTGGAAGCCAGTTACACGACCTATCCACGCAAAATGTTATCGTCCATGTAGCCTGAAGGGGATGCTTTTACGGGGTACTTAACCACATGGCTGTCGCTTTGATGCAAGCTTACTTAAAGTGCACCGTTGATAGCTAACCATAACAACTATGAGGATGATAATGACACTCAGGAAGTTTTAAGATTGCATTTGTTTCAAAATTTCTTTGCAACCTTGTGACAGAGAGAACAACTTTTGGACAATTTTTTTCTGGTTCTTGCTTGGCTGCATTTTGTTTGAAGAAATGTGACATTCTCTTCAGTTTTTTCTGATAAACAATAATTTTTGATACTATCGGGTAAATAATGCAGAGTCATT
Source organism: Lumbricus terrestris (assembly GCA_949752735.1). Taxonomy (NCBI): domain Eukaryota; kingdom Metazoa; phylum Annelida; class Clitellata; order Crassiclitellata; family Lumbricidae; genus Lumbricus; species Lumbricus terrestris. Next base: position 59,760,978 of record OX457042.1, on the reverse strand, counting down.
TGCGAGGAATTGCGTGCTACAGGACGATATTATTTTTTAAGCACCACGAGGTCGCCATGTTTCTGGGGGAAAACTAATAACCGCAATAATTCTTCGCGCTACTTTCGGGGACTTTCAGAATAGGACATTTACACTACAAGAAGACTAGCCTACACATCTAACTGGGTTCCGATATTTCTAGGAGTTTCACAGTCACTCTACTTTCAGGATCGTTATCTACATCTCTCTCTCTCTTTTCTTAAGACCTATTTTTTCTAGGATTTATCGCACTGGGAGCGCTACTGAAGGGCCTCGACTGTGAGCGTCGCAACAACGGCGACCGTCAAACAGGACACCGACAGGCAATGCAAACACCGCAAATGGCCGACCTCACAAAATGGCTGCCGGAAGCCGTAATGCCAGTTACACGCAATCATTGCAGTAAGACCGCACGATGAATGATTTCTGGTCTCTCGAGATATTGGAAGAGACCTTAACGTTATCGCCGCAAATGGACAAGAACGGCGGAAGCCAGTTACCAAACTTTAACGTTATCGCCCAAACCTATTCACGAGAAACTTTGCGCATTTGTAGGTATATTTAAAACGCACCGTTGATGAATGACCAAAATAATTTTGGGGACGATAATGGCACTCTGAGAGTTTTAAGATTATATTTTGTGTCAAAATTTCTGTGAAAGCCATGATATCGAGAGACCTAAGTCGGACAACTGTTACATCCATGGAATGAACCATACCTTTGAAGAAACGCCAGATTGACCTCTTGAACCGTTTTCTGGTGATTCTTTGACCGAAGCAAACGTCGACTAACATAATGGATCTGATAACATCTTCGTCTCTGCTTTATTTGCGAATTCAAAATCCAATGCAGATAAGATTTCTGCAATATCATGTCTAAGATTTCGAGTGGAAGATTAGACAACTGAAATCACAAAACATGCAATTTTAACACTGGAAGGCGATAATGGACGTCATTTATTCATTCTTTCATTCATTCATTCAAGAATTTGTATAGCGCCTCGTCCATGGACATATCAGAGGCGCTTCCGATTCCACCACGGCAAAAAGCCAGCATTCTGAGTCGAAATGCAGACGTAGCTCTTATGGGAACCATTCAAGACCACGGCCACATTGTAAAGTCTCGATTCTGCAAACTTGCAGTTTGTTAGAAAGTGCAAAGCTGATTATAGTCCTAGGACACCCATGGATCAACACGGTTCCACGACAACTGGTCTACCGACAACTCGTCTACAGACAACTCGTCTCCGGACAATTGGTCTAACGACAACTGGTCTACAGACGAATAATATTGATGAAATAGAAGCTGGATTTATGAAAATGTTTTTTTAGCTTAAATGGAAGCTGGATTGATGAGTTTATTCATGTATTTCGACATGCATCCAGCTTCTACTTCAGATCTAAAAATACCTTTATCCAGCTTCTATTTCTCACCCGTTATTTTCGTCAATCCAGCTTCTATTTCAGATATAAAAAATACCCTCATCCAGCTTCCATTTCTTAAACGTTTTTCCATCAATCCAGCTTCTATTTAAGATCAAGAAATACCTTCATCCAGCTTTTATTGCTCATACGTTATTTTCGTCAATCCAGCTTCTATTTCACCTGTAAAAGAGCCATCATCCATATTCCATTTCTCTAGCGTTTTTTCACCAATCCAACCTCCATTTCACCTGTAAAAACTTTCATCCAGCTTCCATTTCTCAAGCACTGGATCAGTTGTCTGTAGACCAGTTGTCGTAGACGAATTGTCCGGAGACCACTTGTCGTTAGACGAGTTGTCGGTAGACGAGTTGTCGTGACACCGATCAACACAGCTCTTGACGCTCTCACTGAGGCATTCTCCCAGGTAGTCCAAGGCCACGCAAGGCTGACACCCGAGCCAGAGCAACGATTCTATGCTCAATGCGCTGCGTATATTAAGCCAATGCAATGTCTCTAACTTAGTAGACTGCTGACCACATTGGAAAATTGTCCGATTAGACGGATTTCTGAGCCTAAGAATGTTGCGTAGGAATATGCTTTGGGTGGCAACTTGCAAGTTGCGATTACAGATAATAGGCTACGCATACGTTCCCAAAATGCAAAAACTGGAAGAGAGAATTTACACACAGCTAAACGTCACTTAATCACTTTTCATGCCTGAGTCGTCAATGTCCATTGCCTTCATCTCCAGCTCTGGATTTGGTGATCTTTGCTCCGGTATGGGCCTATACGTCCAATCGACTTTAGGGCCATTGTCATCACTCGACCATTGTACCATAGGCCTACTTCCTCTGTTCATGCACAAAGAATCAGTCAAAGGCCGTTTAAAATGCGACCATCAAGCTGATCGTGATGTTTACCTCGGTAGTCGGTACCACCTTATTACAGGGCTTTTTTAAACGTGCAGTTGTGCGCAAAATGTCCAGTCCTAAATGAATTTGTGCAGTTGTAGAAGCAGTTAAAACTAGCAAAACGGTCATTGTCCTCCGATTGGAAGTAATTTACCATGGAAGATGAAAAAGAAAAGAAGTAGTTGTGCAGTTCTAAAAATTAATTGCAAAAACTTACATCAGTACGACTTCTTTACACATTGAGCGCATTAGGCACTGGGCCTATGTAATGTTGATGTTCGAGAATTTCTCAGCAACCACACTACATGGAGATCAAGTTATTCTCCGGCGCAATACGAACTCATGTGCGTTATGGATACACTGATCTCTTCGTTCCTGTGTCAGATCAAAATACGGCGAGGTCAAAACCTGGAAGACAACAAGGGGAAACGGTGGAAATCAGTATGAGAGAAGGAGTAAGGAGAGGTAATGCTAGATTAAGAGGCGAGGTAGAACCAAGGATAAGCGAACTGGCGGAAAGTAGGTCCATCTTAGCAGTCCGTTAAAATAATAATAATTTAGGGCTATCTTTCCACTCACCTCTTTCTCTGGAACTGGAAGAAAGTCGAAAATCACGATTCAGACATTCGAGATTATTTTCGCTTTCGTTTTGCACGTCTTTTCCTGCAGCACATCTTTTCATAGCGTTTGTTTGCCCTTTATTCCGAATTATTCGATAGTCTCTGCGTCTAAAATATTATGCAACTGATTTAACTAGAGACTTAAAATAATATGAGAAATATGATTCCTACTTCGTTGCTGTGTCACACAGGTGTAAACTGACTGACGTCTATTTCAACTCTCACGCATCATCGCACAACACCTGTTTGTTGTTGCACCTGAATGTTTGGTAATCTATCTAGAAAATATTTTGTAGCCATAAGCATTGGCGGCGCCAGGATTTCAGGTTTGGGGGGGGGGCTGAAGCCCCAAGCCTTCCTCCCTCCCAGGGACGCAAATTTCAGTCATCTGAGCCGTGTTGGTGACCGAGCTGAGCAAAGGCGATACAGTATATACAGTGCGTGTGCACACAGCAGCCCGAGTAGCTATGTGGTGCAGACAGTGAGGTAATGTACAGTCCCTATTGTTCTTGATATACCGATATACAAGCACTCAAAAACCACGTTGACTCGAGTTCTAACTTATCACAAAAAGAGGTGTCCAACACCGCATTAATACTCACAAATTTCACAATAAAATGGTGTGCAATTCAGTATTATCGTAGGTCGACCATGGACACAGACTCGACTTCCAACTTATCGCAATAAAGGTGTCCAACACCAAATTGATATTCATAAATTTTACAATAAATTGGTGTGCAATTCAGTATTTTAGTATAAAAGTCGCCCATGGACACGGACACGATCGAGTTTCAAGTTATCGCAATAAAGGTGTCCAACACAGCATTAATATTGAGAAATTTTTACAATAAAATGGTGTTCAATTCAGTATTATCGTATAAAAAGTCGACCATGGACACGGACTCGAGTTCCAAGTTATCACAATAAAAAGGTGTCCAACACAGCATTAATAATAATTGAGAAATTTTACAATAAAATGGTGTGCAATTCAGTATTGTCGTATAAAAAGTAAACCATAGACACGGACTCGAGTTATAAGTTATCACAATAAAGGTATCCAACACAGCATTAATAATTATTGAGATATTTTACAATAAAATGGTGTGCAATTTAGTATTATCGTATAAGAAGTCGGCCATGGACACGGACTCGAGTTCGAAGTTATCACAATAAAGGTGTCCAACACAGTATTGATACTCAGAAATTTTACAATAAAAAAGTTATCACAATAACGGATGGATCCGATTTGACCAGGGTCTATGACAACAGAGACCGTTACCCTGGTCATTCAATTAAAATAATCACAAAAATAAATCCCAATAAAGGTGTTCAACAGCATTCACAGGACACTATTATAATTATTTGCCTGCATATTACTAATGACAGAAAACAGTTTAAGTTTACTTAATACAAAAATATGCATGCATAGATTTATGCACAAAATTATTTTGTGTATATATTCATATACATATAATTATCTGAACACAAATGTTTTGCATGTATATGCTAATAGCACTATAGGACAGTTAGGACTTCTTCTTCTTCTTCTTCTTCGTCTTCTTCCTCAGCCGTACTCGTGACGAGGGTTGGCCGCATCATGACTAATCTTCTTCCACTCTCTTCGATCTTCCGTGCTTCTTGTGATCTGTTTAACAGATCACAGGACTTCTTAGTTGACCATTATATCAAACGTAGGCCTACATTCCCATACAGTGGTGGTATGCACAACAAGAATATAATAATTATTAAACCGAAAATAACAAGAGCGCACACATTTGAGGTGTGTAAGAGAAACATGACGCAAATCTGACAACTATACATTGTTGTGTCAAAGGCATTTCTGGATAAAACGCAATCTTCTGGATAACCAGCAGCCTTTAATATTATTTTCATGCATGATATGCAGTACAGATGCAACTCTACTATGGAAGACTTTAAAAATTGTATGTACTGCAGAGCTGTAAGTGTACTCTAAATAGTTCAGCTCACTTTTGGTAGGGCTGACAGCTTCCATTCTATAAAGAAGAAATGGCTTACAGTAGGCAGCTACTTAATGCAACAAAACTGGTTCACTAAATTTGTAGCATTTGCTATGCAACGAATTAAATGACCTATATAATATTATATATATAAATAGATATATTATATCTATTTATATATAGAATATTGTACATATGGTCGATTTCGATGCCATTGACCATTGTCTAGCTTTCTTATTACGAAATAAACCGTAATGGATATTTTCTGCTTTTTGCTTTGTGGGGCTGAGCCGCATTTAGAGGCTATAACCCTTAGCCCTCTGACGACGCCACTGGCGCAAACATCTACGTTATGATTATATAGTTGATTGCAGGAGGGAGAAAATCCTATACATTCTTTTGTGACGATGATTAAATTTGTGAAAAAATTATGCGAAAAATCAAGAGAAAATACAGCTTTGCAGCACTTTTTGAAGGACTCGGCAATTTCGATATATATTTTTATACGTCTAATACTTATAAAACGGCTTAAATCTGAAACGAGGTGTCTAAGAGCCATGTTGTTTCCTCGACAATTTCGACAACCCTGTCCGGTTGTATAATTATGGTCAAAAGGTAAGGGTGCAAACTTGTCACCCGTTTTCATAGACTTAGGCCAAGAAATAAAGTCGCTAACTTCATTCTAAAAAAAAAACTAAAAAAACCCAACTGATTCAGTATCTTGCTCTTAAGTGCTGTAATATGCCGAGCAAATTTCTGTCCAGGGTAACGGCCTCTGTTGTCATAGACCCTGGTCAAATCGGATCCATCCATCAAAGTAGGTTTCGATGACATTGATCATTGTCTAGTTTTCTTATTACGAAATAAGCCATTATAGACGTTTTCCGCATTTTGCTTTGGGGGGGGGCTGAGCCGCATTCAGGGGGGGGCTTAGCCCCCTCCAGCCCCCCCTGGCGCCGCCACTGGCCATAAGACATAATTTAGATCACAATTAATAGTTAGTGCCGCGGCAAATGTGTGTTGGAAGAGTTTACCGTTATAAGCGCTCGTGGATAAACTAGTGCCACCACTACCAACACCACCTCCACCAGTGGCGGCGCCAGGGGGGGGCTGGAGGGGGCTAAGCCCCCCCCTAAACGCGGCTCAGCCCCCCCAAAACAAAATGCGGAAAATGTCTATAACTGCTTATTTCGTAGTAAGAAAACTAAACAATGATCAATGGCGTCGAAATCTACTTTGAGAATGTGAGTTAGCGACTTCATTTCTTGGCCTCAGTCTATGAAAACGGGTGGCAAGTTTGCACCCTTACCTTTTGATCATACAACGGGACAGGGTTGTCATAATTGTTGAAGAAACAACCTGGCTCTTAGACACCTCGTTTCAGATTGAAACCGTTTTATAAGTATTAGACGTATAGAAATATCGTAATTGCCTAGTCCTTCAAAAAGTGGTGCAAAGCTGTATTTTCTCTTGATTTTTCGCATATTTCACAAAATTAATCATCGTCACATGTTTAGGATTTTCTCCCACCTGCAATCAACTATATAGTTATAGCGTAGATGCTTGCGCCAGTGTCGTCGTCAGAGGGCTAGGGGTTATGGCCTCCAAATGCGGCTCAGCCCCCCGAAGCAAAAAGCAGAAAATATCCATTACGGCTTATTTGGTAATAAGAAAGCTAGACACTGGTCAATGGAATCGAAATCAACTATATATATACAATCGGGCAATATTTAATTTTGGCACACATTTGCAATTGCAATTGTGGGGCGCGGTGGTGTAGTGGTGGCGTCGTTGCCTTGAAGCCGGAAGATTCGAGGTTCGAATCCACCTCGCCGCGTAGGGACCTTGGGCAAGTCCTTCACTCGCAGTTGCTCAGCGCTTCGTCGTGAAACTCCGATGCAGTGTCCGCTCTGCATTCGGGAGCGCCTCTGAGTAGAGGAGCTTGAAGGGGCGCTATGACAAGTGCACATACATACATACATACATGCACACCTTTTTTTACTATAATTGCAATTAATGCTTTGTTTTTGTAGCACGTCTGGTTTTCGAGAAAAAATGAAATAATTAATTTTGGCACACATTTGGAATTGCACACCTTTTTTTTACTATAATTGCAATTAATGCTGAATGCAGTGGGTTTTTTTTCTTGTAACACGTCAGGTTTTTGAGAAAACTGAAATATTTAATTTTAGCGCACATTTCGAATTGCACACCTTTTTAAAACTATAATTGCAATTAATGCTGAATGCAGTGGTGTTTTTGTTTTTCTTGTAGCACGTCAGGTTTTTGAGAAAACTGAAATATTTAATTCTTTTCTCACACATTTACATTTGCACACCTTTTTTTACTATAATTACAATTAATACTTAATGCAGTGGTGTTTTTGATTTTCTTGTAGCACGTCAAATTTTTGAGAAAACTGAAATATTTAATTTTGGCAAACATTTGCAATTGCATACCTCTTTAAAAATTATAATTGCAATTAATGCTGATTGCAGTCAGTGGTGTTTTTGATTTTCTTGTAGCCCATCAGATTTTTGAGATAACTGAAATATTTTATTTTGGCACTCATTTGCAATTGCACACCTTTTTTAAAATAATAATTGCAATTATGGGCATATAATAAAATGGACTTTAAAAAGAACTATCACTGCCGGAAAAATTGTACGTTTTTATGAGATTTTCAACTCAATGACCAAAAAGGGTCATGAACTGCTTTGGTCGAGAAATTTTTTTTAACCCCCAAGATCGGCAACAAAACTTCGCCCATGGAAGTTGTGCAGTTCTAAAAATTCCTTTTTAAAAGCCCTGAGCCCGAGGGTTAAACTGTTTTCTGTCATTAGTAATATGCAGGCAGATAATTAAAATAGTGTCCTGTGAATGCTGTTGGACACCTTTATTGTGATTTAGTTTTATTTGTGATTATTTTAATTGAATGTCCACGGTAACGGTCTCCGTTGTCATAGACAATGGTCAAATCGGATCCATCCATTATTGTGAATACTTTGTTATTGTAGAATTTCTGAGTATTAATACTTTGTTTGTATGCGCACTTGTTATAGCGGCCCTTCAAGCTCTCGCTACTCAGAGGCTCTCTCGAATGCAGAGCGGACACTGCATCGGAGTTTCACGCCGAAGCGCTTAGCAATTGCGAGTGAAGGACTTGCCCAAGGTTCCTACGCGGCGAGGTGGATTCGATACTCGAACCTTCCGGCTTCTAGGCAACGACGCCACCACAGTGACTACACCACCGCGCCCCACAAATACTGTGTTGAACACCTTTATTGTGATAACTTGGAACTCGAGTCCGTGTCCATGGCCGACTTTTTGAACAATAATACTGAATTGAACACCATTTTATTGTAATTTTTTAAATATTAATACTGTGTTGGACACCTTAATTTATGGTGATAACTTGGAACTCGAGTCCATCTCCATGGTCGACTTTTATACGATAATACTGAATTGAACACCTTTTTATTGTAAAATTTCTCATTATTAATTTTTGTTGGACACCTCTTATTGTGAAAACTTGAAACTTGAGTCCGTGTCCATGGTCGACTTTTTATACGATAATTATACTGAATTGCAAACAATTGTATTGTGGAATTTCTGAATATTAATGCGCTTTTGGACACCTTTATTGTGATTTATTTTTATTTGTGAATATTTTAATTGAATGTCCAGAGTAACGGCCTCTGTTGTCATAGAAACTGGTCAAAGCGGATCCATCCATTATTGAGATTAGTTTTTATTGTAAAATTTCTGAGTAATAATATTGCGTTGGACACCTTTATTGTGATAACTTGGAACTCGAGTCCGTGTCCATGCCCCACTTTTTATACGATAATACTGAATTGCACACCATTTTATTGTGAAATTTCAGAATTTAAATGCTATGTTGGACACCTTTTATTGTGACAACTTGGATCTCGAGTCTGTGCCAATGGTTAAATTTTTATACAATAATACTGAATTGCACACCATTGTATTGTGGAATTTCTGAATATTAATTCGGTGTTGGACGCCTCTTATTGTGTAACTTGGAACTTTAGTCAACGTGGTTTTTGAGTGCTTGCATATCGGTATGTCCAAGACTATAGGGACTTTACATTACCTCACTGTCTGCACCACATAGCTACTCGGGCTACTGTGTGCACACGCACTGTATATACTGTATCGTCTTTGCTCAGCTCGGTCACCAACTCGGCTCAGATGACTGAAATTTCGGGTATGGTACTAGCGCGGGCACGGCATAGACTTTACGCTACCTTAGTTGGACACCTTTGTTTATGATAATTCGGAACTTAATCTAGGATTGCGGCCAGAAACACCAAAAATCAAAAAAACCTCAACAATTATTTCTGAGTTCCTTTACATAACCCATTCAATCTCCAACTACATCTTGCAATGGAATATTTATGTGGACGCGTTTGTGCCAGTGCACAATTTCTTGTAGAACCCTTGGTCGGTATGTGCTTCGTTCATGCATTCGGCACTCGCAGCTTCGCGCGATTGCAATATGACCGCACTGGGAAAAAATGTTCTAGTTGCGTATCTGAGAGGGAGGAAGGCTTGGGGCTTCAGCCCCCCCAAACCTGAAATCCTGGCGCCGCCACTGACCTCCACCACCACCATCCCCACCACTGCCACCACCGCCACCACCGCCACCATCACCACCACCACCACCAACACCAACACCACCATTACCAACACCACCCAACCACAACCACCACCACCTCCACCATCGCCACCACCACTTCCAACAACAATACCACATCCACCACCTAAACTAACACCACCAACACCACCACCACCCAACCACAACCACAATCACAACCACCACCACCTCCACCATCGCCACAACCACTTCCACCACCGCTGCCACCACCAACACCACCAACACTAACACCACCACCCCCTAGACAAACACCACCACTACCACAAAGTCATATGACAATACTATTTGTCTCCTATATGACCATGAGTATCAAAATTCAGAGTATTACAAAGAAATTATTTTTATTGCATATAGGCCTACAAATGGATTGCGACCTGACTTGATGCTATTTAATACACCGCAACTGAAATATTACTTTTTGTAGCGCCTTTTCTAAATCAATCCAATCTAATAAGATACACCTGCCTACTTAGTCTCCGATACGTTTCAGCATCCATAGTTGCCACCGTCATAATGAGGGACGCCGTACCAAGCCACCGTGACCATCGTCACAGTAGCCATATCCTTCACAGAAAGGATGCGTAATGCGTATAGCCATACGATATCCGTTGGTTCCGCGATCAGTAACTCGTCTCACATTCTCTACATTGGATAAATGAAAGCAGAAGGAATGTAGGATCGATGGCAGAAGCACTCACGGATCAGACAATTATAGTTACATTTTTGCCTAACTCGGCACTTTTGACTTTTGGCACTTTTTAAGCACCTTTATATGCAGACACCATTGGCAGTCTAGTTGCCACGGTTTTTAAACCCGATTCATCACAGTCGTAGGCCTATTATTCGACCTGATCTTGTACCTCTGCAATGTCTGCATGGCTTCAAGCAATACATGAAGAAACTGATTCACATGAGGTTTGCTGAATCCCATCATTCATTTCGAGTCTTGTCGCTTCTGGGGCAGAAACACGCAAGTTTCGATGACGCCGGAGAATTGCATTCAACCAATCAAAAGCCAGTCCTCTCAGACTCTCTTCAAAATTATGTAGAAGCTGATTTCTCTCTGCTGCATGTAGTTCAAAGGCAAAGGGTCAAATTTTTGGTCGAATCATGCCAAATCCCTAGCACTCATTTCTATCGTATAGTCGCACAGTTCTTCTTCGAGTGCAACTATGAACACTTGACAGATTCAACTCGGAAGGATTCACCCACCGTCAACAGGGAATCGATCGGTCGTTTGTTTCAGGTAGCGACGGAGAGTTGACAATTATTATAGGGCAGCCAATTAAGTTACTATTGATCTTGCCATTCCGGGATGCCCGTGTTAGACAACTCGATAATTATAGGCTATTTACACTGTATAGCACATAGCTGCATAAAATGGTGTGGCAGCCCAATCTAGGCCTAGGCCTACTACAAAATTGTGGTTAATATGCCTGAGGCATTTTAGGTTTATTAGCCTAAATGATGCGTTACGCATTCAGATTACAATGAATTGTTATTTATTAAAGTAAGGTAATGTGGTCACTGAACATGCTGTTTGAATCTCAATCAGCTTGGCACAATTGCGATGTGAAAATATGCACGCATAGCTTATAATTATGGGTTATAACGCTAGACAAACGACACAGCCACGTGCTTTCATGCAAAACAATAATAATTATTATTATTATTTTATTTGCAGCCTGCAGGACCCAAAAATGGCGGTTACTAGGCCCTCTCGCGTGTATTAATATTATTGGAATGATAAAGCTTCGGCTATTGGTCCATGGCCCACGGCGAATCAGACGCCACTTCCGGTGAGGGCAGCGCGTGCTTGTTTATTATGCCTATATAGTACTTTGATGACAATCATAAACAGCCTGGAGCATAAAAGGCTATGGCATAACTCGCATTAAAATAACTCAAGCCAATATTGCTTTATTAAGAAATAAGAATGCAAAATCGATTAAATATTATCTGAAAATGAAAGATGACTTTGTGTTGTATATGGCTGTGTTGCACAGACGGCACATTCCTAATGACAACATAAGGGTCTAACGCTCTGCTGTTTCTGCTTCTCGGTCTTTTTACACCACAATCTGCTTCTGAATCTATTGCTGCAACTCCCTCTAACTTGGTCTTCAAAATGCTCCTCCTCCCCTGTCCGAGTCCGTTCTAAATGCATCTGCCAGACTAATAGCCCGACATCCTCGCTACTCACACATTTTCGTTTATCATATTTGATCATCTTTTCTGGCAACCCTCACTGCTCGAATCCAGATCAAGGTTCTTACTTTAACTTACCGGTCCTACTCTGGCCTAACAATTAAGATTTTTACATAGCGCCGTAACGGTCATGCCATTAGGCCTGCAAAGGCGCCTTACCAAGCAGCTTATACAGGCAAAAATAAGCGCTGTAGCGAACATGACTGTGTGTTTTCAACACAGATTTAAAGGAGGCCACTGAGGCGGTCGATCGAATAGCGAGAGGAAGCAGGGCTGTTTTTAAGGAATTTTTAGAACTGCACAACCCTTTCTTTCATTTCCCATCATCCATGGTAAATTACTTCCAATCGGAGGACAATGACCTTTTTTTGCTAGTTTTAACCATGATGTAAGAAATACATGGTGAGCGCACTTCGTATCTATCGCGTGTATTGATTTTGGCTAGAATTTTTTTCTGTCGATGGTGGCGCTAGAGTCTCACCGTGTGCGCATCGGCGGTGTTTGCTTCAGGTTTATACGGACAATGTTTTGAAATCGCATTAAATGTGGGCTATGCGATATTTTATGTTATTCATTTTATTTTACTTTTTTTCATTTCTAAAGCGTAACTTCAAGATCACTACTCAGAGGCGCTCCCGACTACAGCACGGACACTGCATCGGATTTTCACGCCGAAGCGTACGATCTTCTTGTGTGTTTGCATGTGATTCTGAGTGTAGGTGCCTGTGTGAGTGTCTGCATGCTTTTATGCATGTGTGTATGTGTGATCGTATGTGTGTGTATGTGAGTGTGCACGTGTGTGTGTATATGGGTGTGCATGTGTGTGTATGTGTCTGTGTCTGTATGTGTCCACGTATGTGTGGGTATGTGTGCATGTATGTGTATGTTTATGTATGTGTGAACGTTTGTGTGTGTACATGTTTGTTTGTATGTACACTTGTTATAGCGCCCCTTCAAGCTAACTACTCAGAGGCGCTCCCGAATGCAGAGCGGACACTGCATCGGAGTTTCACGCCGAAGCGCTGAGCAATTGCGAGTGAAGGACTTGCCCAAGGTCCTTACGCGGCAAGGTGGATTCGAACCTCGAACCTTCTGGCTTCAGGGCAACGACGCCACCACTACACCACCGCGCCCCACAATCTGTCCCCACATGTGCGTATATGAGTGTGTGTTTGTGTGTGTAACTATTGCTACTTACAGACAGATAGACAAACACAGACAAACAGCTATAGACATAGACATAAGCAAACGCAAACAGACTGACACAGGCCAAGACAGACAAACATACATACACGCATATATATATCTATATATATTTATGTAAGATAGACATAGAAAGACAAATAGACAAACATACATAGACACACATAGGCAGACATACCTCTACAGACAAATGCAGACAGACATGGGCAGGCAGAGACACAGACAGTCAGATTTAGACAGACACATACAGATACAGACATAGACAGACAAGCATACATAGACATAGGCAGACAGTGACATACATACAGACAGACATAGGCAGGCGACATAGACAGGTCAGGGTGAGATACAGACTGACAGATATAGACAGACAGAAACAGACAGACATCAACAGAAAAACTTACATGGGCATACAGAGTCACAGACAGACAGACAGATAGGCAGGCAGGCAGACAGACATAGACAAACATGGGCAGGCAGAGACACAGACAGACAGACAGACAGGCAGGCAGGCAGACAGACATAGACAAACATGGGCAGGCAGAGACACAGACAGACAGACAGACAGACAGGCAGGCAGGCAGACAGAAATAGACAAACATGGGCAGGCAGAGACACAGACAAACAGACAGACAGGCAGGCAGACAGACATAGACAAACATGGGCAGGCAGAGACACAGACAGGCAGGTTTAGACGGACACAAACAGATACAGACATATATATAGACAGACAAGCATACATAGACATAGGCAAACCGTGACATACAGACAGATACAGGCAGACAGTGACATACAGACAGATATACATAGGCAGGCGACATAGACATGGTCAGGGTGAGATACAGACTGACAGATATAGACAGACAGAAACAGACAGACACAGGCAGGCAGACATAGACATACACAGAAAGATATGTAGACTGACATGAGAAGGCAGAGCTTTTGACACACAGACAGACAGATAGACAGACAGACAGAAAGACAGACAGACACGGACAGGCAGAGCTCTACGTGCACGCCTAATTTGCATCCACATTTCCAGTATTGTATATAGCCACACTGTGATAGTAGACTAATACTGTATTATTATACAGTATTTATTGGTACTGTGTTGCACTGAGTGGTACTGTGTTGTACTGTGTTGTGCTGGAATGGAATTGTAGTGGTACTCTGCTTAAATATTCTGTACTGTTCATGATTGGTAGATTTCTAATGAATCTGCATTTATGATCACGTCTGCAATAAGAAATGTGAAGGTGGGATTCTGACTGTGTGTGCCTGTGCCTGTACTGTTTCGTATTTATATGGCACGGGACGGACAGGGTACTGGTTTAGTGACAAGACACTAGCTCAATTGCGGTAAAGGAGTATCAGAGGTAGGAATACTTAACTAGTAAAAACACTTCCAAGTGCTTCAAAAACGTATGAGTATCCGCGTTTACTATACGTGCCTTGGATAAAGCGACACTTGGAACGCCACTGCTGTCATCTGGCGAATATAATTAAATTAGCCAAGTTCGAGACGTAAGTGAAGCCACCATTGTATTTCTTACATCATGGTTTTAACTGTATACAGAAGTGCCTCTACAACTGCACAAAACCATTTAGAACTGCACATTTTGTGTACAACTGCACGCTAAAAAAACGCCATGAGAGGAAGTCTATTCCAGAATCGTAGATCAACGGCCGAGAAAGCACGATCATCCTCCGCATACGCAGATCAGTCCTCTCAGAATCTCAGATGATCGGAACCGAAGCCCGCACGCGGATGAATGAGTATCTGTGCAGCAATCGCGCATGAAGTGATAAATACGAGCAGCTGGGGCTTGAACTCAGCGCGGAAATGAACAGCCAGCCAGTGGAAGATATAACGAGGAGCGGTGTGACTTGGTCATATTTCCTTCTGTTGCACACGAGCTTCGTCACGGCGTTGAGCAGCGACTGGAATTCGTCCAGGAGTCACGCAGGCGCAAACCTGGAAGATTTAACAACAACGGTTCACTTTGGAAGCGACGGTGGCGGTAATAATTGTTGGCAACTGAAGCACATTTTTTCGATGTCTCAAAACAACCAACTTCTCTCTTGGTTTTTTGCACCTGATTGGTGTACAGTACTGTACACTGTGGGAAGAGTTTTATAAAGTCATAGAAACAATGCAACACAATAGTATTACTCCAAAATAAGAGAAGTAAACTATTTTCTATGACAATTAGGCTAAAATATTCTTATAATCTGCTAAATATTAAAAGACGCATTAATGAATTCGTTTTGAAGGAATATTTGGACAAAAGTGAGTTTATTTCCGACTTAAAGAGTAAACATTAACTTGATTTCTTCCGACGATCAGTTGTTTCTTTTCTTCATCGAAAAACAATCTGTTTGGCCAGAGAATATCCGTTTCTTCTTTCTCTCCTGTTGGAACAAGAATTCTAATCCATCTAAGATCGGAATCCAACAGAATCACTCTACTACAGTCAGCTACAAACACGCGGTCCTCGGAATCAAGAGAGATATATACAGGATCAATCAGTTGTTGTGATTCTTTTGATGGAATAAAACGACGAATGACCATCTGTCCATCTCTGCTTAATTCGCATATGACATACTTCTGTACACTCTGATTCGACTCAATATCTAACTTCTCGTGCATACACACATGAAGTATGATGAAATTCCCGATGGATGTTTCCACTGCATGACGAGGATTCCACATGTCTCTCGGTAACTGAATGGATCGAATGAGTTTTGCGTCTGATCCGTAGGTCATCAGAATGGACGATGAATACTTATCATTTAAAGCCATCAACCGACCATCAGTCGACACTGACAGATTCTTTACATGATAATCAGTTGTCAGCCATTCGACGATTTTCTGTCCGTCATTTCCTTCTCTTGTTATCTTCCAAACGCGTTTCTCATGTGCACCAGTGACGTAGAGACAATTTTCTCTTTCATTCGATACAATGTCAATGGGCTTTCTAATCTCTGTTAGTTTGATTTCCTTTTGCCAATGAAATGGGTTTTGATCTCTAAAGACAAGAATTACAGGAGGAGATGGAGGAGGAGGCGGATGACGAGTATGCGATGCAAGCAGTATGTGGATCTCATTTCGCAGCTTAGTCACACTACGCACAGGCAGATTTCTATATTCTTGTATATTGATTCTCCGAGTAAAGCTGACGGAAAATGCACATACGACTGGAATAAAGAACAAATAAAAAACAAAATAATAACCAAATAATTGACTGCTAGTTATTCGCTTTCTTATAAATGATTGATGATGATGATGATGATGATAATGATGATGATGATGATGATGTTGACAACGACGACGACGATGACGACGATGATGATGACGATGATGACATCATGACGATGATGACCATGACGACGACGATGATGATGATGATGATGATGACGATAGTGATGACGACGGCGACGACGATGATGATGATGACGATGATGACATCATGACGATGATGACGATGACGATGATGACATCATGACCATGATGACGATGACGACGATGATGATTATGATGATGATGATGACGACGGCGACGACGATTATGATGAGTTATCTGCTTCCTTTTATACAGTCTCTACCCATCTGTCTTATAACTGAATGATGATGATGATGATGATGAGGAGGAGGAGGAGGAGGAGGAGGAGGAGGACGACGACGACGATGATAAATATGATGACGATAGTGACGATGATGGTGATGATGATGATGACGATGATGATGATGATGATGATGATGATGATGATGATGAGTTCACTGCCCGAAGGAAAGCTCCTTGGGATGAGATGAGTGAGGTGGTTTCTCGTTGCCTTCAAACCTCACAGACAATTGTGGGTCCAAGGTCCAAGGTCACTTCTCCAAGAACCTGCGACCCTTCGGTCACAAGCACCGAAATTGCCATTGCACCACCGCGTCCCACGAATAATAATAATTGGCTATTTTTGGTCGTGCCTTATATTTCTATTTTGATAGAATAGGAAAAAGAATTGAGTTGGTTACTTAGATCATGGGATTTGTAACTGTGAGCTTAATTATATTTTTTATTTATTAATTTGATTTGATCCTCTGTCTGTCTAAGCATCTTTATAACCTTCCATATCACTGCAAGTCTCTTGTTGCCTCTCCGCCTTTTTCATCTCTATAATTATTTGCCTTTAATACCCACTGAATAGTTCCATTCAATATGTTAATTTCACTCCCCGAAGATTACTCAAATAGGCTACAAATTGAGTAGATTTATGGTAACATAACAAGCAATAATAATATTATTGTCCCCGACTTATACAATAGGCATCAACAGAAGTCTAACAAAATAACCTCAGAAGTGCATACGCGCCTTACAATGCAGAGAATTGTGAGTGAATGACTTGCCCAAGGTCCTCCACGGACAGTGATCGAACCGATACTCTGCGCATTAGGCCTGTATTTCTGCTGCAGGACTTATCAGCACGTGAGGAAAAAACTCAAAATCACAGGGCCGGAATTCTCCATCAACTGTTCCAAGTTTCACGTCAAAGTTGCAGACAATAAGCAATGTTCCGCAGCATGAACTATAAACACCACTCTGATTGTGCAGTCGGAATATTATTCAGAGCTGATAATAAGACGCTTCTGTTTCAACTTGTCCACCTGTCTTCAGATTTCTGACTGAATTTTATTGTTGTTATATGCATTATGATAATGACGATATAGATGCTTTGTAATAATAGTCTTACAGTATGCTACATTGTTGAATGATATGGATCGACAGTATTGACTTCGTTCTACAAATGCCAGTTTTTTAGTTGATGTTACAGTTTAAAATCGTATTTCATTTCCTCGCTAGTCTACATGTATTTTGAAAAAAGACTGTAATAGAATAGTATGTGATGAATTTATACAAATCACGTGTGCTGCACATGATCCACAAATATTTTGTACATGTAAGAAATTTCCTATTTTTTGAGGGCAAAATATTTGTTAATAATTATGCATCAAAGTGTTGTCATTTGTTTATCGATAAATAATATGATGCATGGCGCCATTTCAGAATCGTATCTAATTATTCCTAAATATTCATATAAATATGTGTCTTATAGGATTATCCACTGGGTACCCGATAAGATGTAATTGTATGATGCCATAATCAATAATTGTGGAATAATGATAGTTTAAGCCAGATGATGGTTTTGTATGATGGCTGCAGCATAATTCCTTTGAACAGTTTAATTTTTTTACAGTATTTTCTGGACTAGGATTTCGCTTGGTTTCCCTTTGTGCATGCAGGCTAATTTTTTTAATCGAGCCTTTCAAATTATACAACCATGACCGTTTTCTGTTATTAAATATTGTGAATATGATATCTCGTGCATACTTGACGTGTAGGTTAGGCGAACCCTTGAAATTTTTTTATAGCACCACCACCCAAATGAGTGGGAATTTCCAATAATGAGCTTAAGTGGAGATTTCCAAAGAAGGGATGGCCTATTCCATAATGAGTCAACGTGGAAGTTTCCAAAGAATAATTAGCATTTTCCACCATTGAGCCAAAGTGGAAATTTCTAAAGTAGGAGTGGAATTTTCCACCATTGAGCCAAAGTGGAAGTTTCCAAAAAATTATTGGTTATTTCCACCAATGAGCCCAGATGGAAATATCCTAAGAATTAATGGCTTTCTCCACGATTGAGCTGAGATGGAAATTTCCAAGGAACTAATTATTTTCTCCACGATTGAGCTAAGATGGAAATTTCCAAAGAATTATTGGTTTTCTCCACGATTGAGCAAGGATGGAAGATTCCAAAGAATTAATGGTGTTCTCCACGATTGAGTCAAAGTGTAAATTTCCAAAAGATGGAGTGGCTTTTTCCTCCACTGGGCAAAGATGGAAATTTCCTAAGAGGGACGGCATTTTCCACCTTTCAGATGCGGTGGAAACTTCCCAGACATGGTGGAATTTTCCACCAAAAGTCAAGGGTGGAACTGGACCACCCTTGTTAAAGGGTGGAAATATTTCCACCCTAGGGTGTTGTTTGTGGACCACCAACTTTAGTGGAAATATCCACGATTTTTTTTAACAGTGTACATGCCGACCACTCTGACCAATCAGCCACTTATTGTATAGGTTACTGTTTCAGTACTCATTTGATGATCATGATGATGACCATGATGATGGCGACGATGGTGATGAATTTGTTCGTATTTATAAAGTAAGTAAGATCGACAATAATGAAGTTTTCCGTTATGCCCCGCTATCCCATTATGCCCCGCTCTCCCCTTTAGACTACTGTTACCGTATTCACTTACATTAAGGGCTTGTCCACTTCAACATCTATCCTGCTGATCATGTTAACCTGCGCTGACTTTGTAATCGTAATCTCCATTCTCCTAACTTCTAAAACGTTACTCGAAAGCCAGGCGCAGGGCACCAGCTTATTCACGAGCGCAGCGTCGAGTCAAAAGGGTTGTCATTAAGAGTTGTCCGAAGGTGGACGGGTCGAGTAACCGTACGATTAGAGTGACGGGCTAGCCACTATTATAGATTTAATCATTGACTAATTAATATTATGACGAGTGCGTTCAGAAGTAGATCTACTTGCCAATGATTTTCTTGAATTGATTCCTATCGATGTTGATCACCAATGAAAGCGGGATTTCAATGTTTCCAAAGAATACATCCCTCATTTGATTCGATTCGTACATCTTCTGAATAAATTCAAGGGCTGCTAGTGAACGACACCAGATCCAAACAACCACAGTCTGTCTCTCGAGTCGAGAGTTGAGTATTACTATTCGTTCTTCCTTCAGTTTACTGGCGAGTTTTAGATTCATCTGACCATGATTTGGCTCCGTTTCGCAGATCTTCGATTTGATGAAGCAGCTGTGATTACACACTTGCACATCGAGTTTGCATTTCAATTTTTGTTGTCCCTAAAAGCAAAAGCAATGTCTTGAAGATAATTCCCAGCAAACTTGCTCAGCCATAGGTTTGGATAACTTCGGTTAAAAGTTTAAAAAAATTATGTTTGGGCTGAATACATCACAATTCTTAGTCACCGAAACGATGCTGCGTTTGATTTGAGCAAGAACTGATGGGCCTGCCGAACATTTTCATAAAGAAATATGCCGTTGGCCATACTTCATAGCGCAGTTTGTGACATACATGTATGGAACATATGGAACAGCTAAGTTTCGTTCAATTCTGTTACATCAAAGTCTATTATTATTGTTGTTGTTGTAGATGTTATTATTATTATTTTTATCATTATTATTATTTTAACTACGATGATGACGACGACGACGACGACTACGATGATGATGATGCTGCTGCTGCTGCTGCTGCTGCTGCTGCTGATGATGATGATGATGATGATGATGATGCTTTTCTTATGAATAAAACCATGTGAAATTCAGGCCTATAGACAAAGTTTATACTTTGCACCTCCTCCGCTTTCCATGACCCTTGCCACTGTCTGCTGTTTGTTTTGTTGAAGACATTTCTCGAGATTTGAACACTTTTTATCGTCGAACGACTCCAAGATAAACAAAAGCTCGTCGTTCTTTCCTCGAGTTGAACGTTGGCGTTGAATGAGTTGACTTTGTTCTTGCGTTATGCAGTTAAAATTAACCAGCGAAGCGATTAGTTTATCATCCGGTTGAATATTCTCTAAGAAATACTTTCTGTTGTTTCTCATAATTGAAGATCTTTTCTTGGTTTTTTCATAGAAATCTGAAAGACATTAAAACCATCATTACCTTTTTTCGTTAGTCTAGATCAGAAAATTTCATAATTAACGAAATATTTATCCGAACTCCGTAGTGAATAGAAACCCCTGGTGACGGGATAGAAAGCAGAATGTAAATGGAAATAGAAACAAATAGAAACAAATAGAAACAAATAGAAACAAATAGAAACAAGTAATGATCTGTGAAACTGAGGGATCGAGAGGAAGAGGAAGACCATTATAAAAATTGAAAAAAGGACATTCACGCCAAACTGTCTGACACGCTAATTGCAAATACCACCGGTATAGGCTATTTTCAATTTTTCACGAACTGTAACGCACAAATCAGTAGCTTCATTATTAACAAAAGTTCTGATTATTCTTTTCTACCCCCAGTGACCCAACAAAAAGCGCACTTTAAACAGCCTGGTTGTTGTGGAAGTAAAACTAGGCAACTGGTGTCTATCATTCCGTGTGGTGTCTGGAATACCAGCAACGACTTGAACAGGCAATTCGCATTAGCAATCTATGGCGAGGAATACTATTTCGTCTGTTTATATTACACCGGTATATGATACTGCTTGTTTTCCTGTAAGAAGCTTAGGCCTGAACGCGTATCAAGGAACTGGAGATCAAGCTGTGGTACTTCACTATGATCATGCTTTCCCGATAGGACATACACCGAATGACTTGTCACAAAAACGGACACTTGCCGCTACAGGATGAGCGTAGTAAGACCACACGAGGAATGCTTTCTGGTCTTTCGAGATATTGCAAGAAACCTTTACGCTCTCGCCACAAAATGGTCAACAGCGGTGAAGCCAGTTACCCAACCTATCAACGAGAAATTTTGCGTCCATATAGCCTGTAGGCCAGTGAAGGGGTTGCTTCTATGAGGTACTTAAAATGCACCATTGCTAAGAAAAAATGACACCAAGATCTCTAGTGGAAGATCACACAACTGCAATAAACACAATATGCGACGTCAACACTGCAAACGATAATCATTCATTCGTTTATTGATCTAAACATTTCTATAGCACCTCTTCCAACGGACCACACAGAAGCGCATCAGTCTGACTCTAGAGGGCTAAAAGCAGTTTTGAGTAAAAAATTTAAAATGCTTCAGTGTAATTGACGGACGGCGGTCCTGAATACCCTTGGATCAACAGATCACTTAGCCTATATTTGACATTGCCGACCCTGAGTGGCGCTCCTATACCCAATGTAATGTGTCCAGAATAATTAAGGCCAAATTTAGGAATTTGTCCCATTAGTTGGGTTATTGGTCCGCAAAGGTGAGACGATCATTTCTTTTGACTTTCCAGTGTTCAGACAAAGGTTGTTTTTAGCAGAGTAAAGCAGGGAGGTGATCTGACCGACGTCTCTGACGAGCGTAGATTCGGACCCGACCTGGGCTGATGAACCAAAGTTCTCCGTGCCCACCTTACGAGGTGCGGACTGTTAGGCGAACGAACGGGCGCGGCATGCAAAACCAGGGGAAGGCAATGGCAAACCACCCCTGTTAACATGCAAAGAAAATTGTCATGAGACACAACAAACCAAATAACAACGGAGAATGTGTATCAAGATGATCGCTAGAGCTTTACGAGCTGACAGCACAAGGTGACAAGGTGAGTTGGGTTACTATTATATTCGTTTAATTGGCAACAAAACTGAAAGACACACCGCTATCAGGTACACAAATTAGTTCAACAAATGAAACACAATTATAGGCTACCTAAAATTGTTTATGTCCATAACAATTGAATCCATCTTATGGGATGAGTATTGAGTATAGAAAATTACGTAAATAATTGCAAAAAAGGGAATGATGTTACGTTTTCATACTAGGCTGAATGGCTGATATGAGATTAGATCATTTGACATAATAATATTAATGGGAATAGGTGGCTTCCTATATAAAATACGTGAGATGAAGTGTTTGTCGTCTTTGACTGGCAATACAAAGTTGTGAGGGCGTGGTCTCAATTGGTAGGAACGATCGACAACCGGTGGGAAAAGCGATCGAAGAACGTGTAAGCCATTTCTGGAGACTGCTGCCAGAAGACGGGCATCAGCAAGATCTACCATTTCAGTAGCAGTAGTCGAGTCATCAGGCAAGTACCCGGAACGACGTAATCTTGCTAAAAGACGTTCAATTTTGGCCCGGTCATTGGCGGTAGCAAAGCCCCACCAGGAAGGAGCAGCATATAACAATTTGGAGACAGTAGTTGCTCTAGTGACTATATGAAGAGCATCAGATGACAAACCATGGGCTCTTAACGTCCGCAGGGCATGCAGTGACCCAGCACACGAGGAAATTACGTCAATTACATGAGAGGTGACACTTAGGTCAGAGTTAAGGGTAACTCCAAGTATGTTCATAGATGTAACTCTTTTTAGTCTCACCATCAGCTCTGGAGCATCAGCACCATGACGAGAGGAGACGATCATTTCTTTTGACTTTCCAGTGTTCAGATAAAGGTTGTTTTTAGCTGCCAAGATAGCTACGTGTCTAAGCTCCTTCGCAAAGGTTGACCTCATCTCCGACCCCCACCAGCAAGTATGTATCATCTGCATACTTTTTAAACCTGTTGGCAGAGTGAACCGGTTGGAGGTCAGAAGCGTCGATGGCATACGTGGCTGGACCAATTCCGGATCCCTGGATCAAACTGTCATTAATACCTGCAGCATTTGATTTCAGACCATCAAACCTGGTAAAAATGTTTTCGATCTTTTAGGAAATTAACATGCCAGTTATAGACGCTATCCTGGATGTCAAGTTTGGAGAGTTTTGCTGCAAGGGTGGAGTGCCGAACCGTATCAAATACCTTAGAAAAATCCAGGGAGATAAGGGTGACATGGCTGTTAGACCTCAGGATAATAGATAACTCATGAAGTATAGCTATAAGGGCAGATGTAGTAGAGTCCGTCGGACGGAATGCAAATTGGTCGCTTAGAAGTTGTGACATAGGTGAAGAGGTAAAGGTCGGATAAAGTTGGTGATGCAGTATCTCGCGTTCGACAATTCTTGATAGAACAGGACTGACTGAAATCTGTCGAAAGTCAGCCAACTGTGTCGGTGATGCTACCTTTGTCACTGGATGTATGATGGCCGTTTTCCACTGTGTCGGAACATGCGAGGCAGCTAGGGAAGAGTTGATAAGTTCTGACAACACACCAGAATAAGCAGGAGCAGCCAGATGCAAGAATCAAGCCGGCAGAGCATCCGCACCGTCGGCAGTATGATGGAGGTGATCCAGAATGTGGAATATTCTGTATTCTCTTCTTAAGATCTGAAACTATCGTCTGTTTGAGGGTCGGCTCCTCATAGTTGAGGCCAGTGGAAGTCTTTAAATCATGTGCCGTGATATGGCTGACTGGACGCTTCTGTTTGCCACCCTTAGTAATTTTATTCACTTGATTCCACAGTTCATGTAGCATTGTAGCCCACCACTCAGGTCAATGTTCTTAAGGTGTGTCTTTGTCGTCTTCTCAATGAGCACCCCAACTCTTCTGGCGATTGCTGATGTCTCCCCGCCCTCATCAGACGATTCAGTTTGGCCTCAGGAATTAGGAAATGAGGGTCAGCAGAGGTCATAGTTACCGAACGAAGAGGATAAACCCGATCAAGCGTTTCTCTTGCTTCAATGTAGAAGAGATCCCAAGCTTCCTGCGGATCATGAGTTGTAGTGATCATAGACAAATCCACAGACGCAAGGACATTCAGAAGAGTTGCATTCTGCTGGGGAGTTCTTCTCCTGAAGGATCTCCTTTCATGTCGTTTATTTTGAGTGATTATTTTACCAGATGTAGCGATGATTGCCTTGTGGTGCCTTGGAGCCGTAGGGTTGCAGGTTCGAACTCACCTCAAGCCATCGCCTAGGACTGGGGGCACGCCCTTTGCTCGCAATTGCTCAACGCTTCGGCGTGAAACTCTGTTTCAGTGTCCGCGCTGTAGTCGCGAGCGCTTCTGAGTAGGATGTTGGAAGGGACGCTATAGTAAGTGCACATACGTAGGCCTACAATAAATATAGCCTCAATCAAATGCCACTTAGGCCTTGTCTCTTCTTATGCCTGACTTGTCAAATTAATGTCCATTGCCATCATCGTCAACAGTACTGTTACTGAGGACTTCAGTGCGTGCATCCGGTCTAGAGGTCATTCTTTTTTATCAACCATTGTGCCATACTTCTATTGTTCATACACAAGGCATATGATAAGCCAAAGGCCGTTTCAAAGAAGGCCATCAAGTTGATTGTCTTATTAACCTCGTTACTAGCATATTTGCTAGATAAATCAATGGCACAATCTTACCGCAGTATGACCTGTAAACGGAGTTGCATTCTGTTCGATTTCCCCATTCGGCAGTCTTTCATGTTCTTCTTTAGAATAAAAATATTGAAAATAAATTATTTAAATGTCTTTTTGTGAGAGGTGCTTTATAATAATATTATTTTCATCCCACATTTATTTTATTCTAGCATTAATTCGCTGCAATGCCTATGCAAAGTTGATGTTCGAGAATTTCTCAGCATCCGCAAAAGCAACTTCAGGGAGAAAAGTTTATTCACTGGCTCTTTAGGAAATTAAAGAATAGGGCCTAATTGTTTCTTTCTAATTAGGCCTACCTCCTTTGCAGCTTGAAGGAAATCGCAAATCATGATCCCGACATTCGCGATTATTTTCACTTTCGTTTCGCAAGTCCTTTCCTGCAGTGCATCTATTCATAACGATCGTTTTGCGGAAATATAGCCTATATAAGGTGTGCCTTAAATTCGATGGTTTTTGCTTTACTGAACGATGATATGATTAAAGACGCTAGCTTCTTAGGAACGTTTAATTTAGCATTTTGTCTATCAACAAACATCATGTGTGAAATAGCTAATTAATAATTGCTCTTTGTCGCGTCGTCGTTCAGCTGCTTATTTGCTCATAATATTATCACCCCTAGGCCGACTCTTCATCGATGCTATTTCTTTTAAGAGCGCCGCTCTTATGTCGGCGCCGTTTTGTCTTGTTGTCCTCCGCCTGTATGCAACTAACCACTTCTTTTTTACACACTAGCAACTTGGCCTGTGTAATGTTTATGTTGGAAAATTTCTCAGCATCCACTAAAGTCACTTCAGTTAGACCAGCTTATTAACCGGCGCTATACGAAATCAAGTCCGTTTTGGCCAAACTGATCTCTTCGTCCGGTGAGGCAAAACCTGGGAGACAACATGGTGTTACGGTGGTAGGCCTAATCGTTAATTATGGTGGTGGCGTACGGGTTGGTGCAAGGGTAGAATCGTGATAGTATTGCCTAAAGAGTTCGTTCATTCGTGAGAGAAAAGTAGTATATAAGGAGCGAGAATAAAAATCTCTCTTTCCACTCACCTCTTACTCTGGAACTTGCAGAAAATCGCAGACCAGTATACCGACGTTCGCGATTATTTTCGC
Source organism: Lumbricus terrestris (assembly GCA_949752735.1). Lineage (NCBI taxonomy): Eukaryota > Metazoa > Annelida > Clitellata > Crassiclitellata > Lumbricidae > Lumbricus > Lumbricus terrestris. The sequence continues at coordinate 59,734,765 of OX457042.1, read as the reverse complement.
TTCTGTTTCGCAAATCTTTTCCTGCAGTGGCGTCCATAGCGATCGATTGCGGAAATGTTATATTTAGGCCTAAGTTTTACTCCATAGTGTTTGCTTTGCTGTTGTGATTAAAAACCTTGACTTCTAAAGAACGATTAGCATATTATGGCCACAGATTTAGCATAATAAACATATTAGGCCAATTATAGACCTACAAGTCCTACTTGAACAAGTCACTCAGGTAAGATGTAAATTGATTGTCGTCTACTTTTATTACTGAACTTTGCTCATCATCGAGCAACACCTGTTTGTTGTTGCGCCTGAATGTTTGGCGCTCTCTTTCTCATGAGTTGTTTGCCGACATGGTAGTAAATTTCAGGGTTGAAGAAGGAACAGATGCCCTTCAAATGAGACGATTACTCGGTTGACCTGAAGTGTTGGTTCGCACAGTTCCCTGCTAGCATTGCCTGTCGTTTAGTACTGTTATCATTCTCTCTCCAAAGACCCATTGTCAGTTTTTTTCCAGTGCATCTCTTCATAGCCTTCGTTTGCCTTTTATTTGATTGTTTCTGCTTTAGCCTACTAAACGATGCTGATAATTATGAATAAAAACGTTGACTTCCGACCTTTAACATATCTTGGCTACTGATTTAACTAGAAACATATAATGATAATTGTGAGAAATACGATTCCTACAATCATGTACTTCCTTGTTGCGTCAAACATGTGTAAACTGATTGACGTCTATTTGTCGGAAGCAACTTTTAACGCATCATCACACAACTGTTACACCTGTTTGCTGTTGCGCCTGAATGTGTGACATTCTCTCTAGAAAAAAGTTCATAATTAATAGTTAGTAGGCCTACCGCAGAAAATGTGTGCTGGAACGTTATGGCTATTAACAGTACTCGTGGATAAACTAGTGCCCCGCGCTTTGCTTTAAAGTGGCGCTTTGTTCGCACATTAAGCTGTTAGCAGTGCCTGTCGTTTACTTCTCACAAGTGAATAGATTCATCATGGAAATCTTCATTCTCGCTCATTGAAGTTGAAGCCTTTCCGCTCACTACCCAAACCCATCATCAGTCCTTTTCAGTGCGTTCGTTGTTTCTGCTTTACTGAACGATGTTGCTAATTATGAATAAAAGCGTTGACTTCTGGCGTTTAACATATTTTGGCTACTTATTTAACTAGAGACATTATATAATAACATCAGAAATATGACTTAAGCTTATACTTCGTTGTTGCGTCATACAGGTGCAAACTGATTGACGTAGCCTATGTTTGTAGGAAGCAACTTTCACGCATTACCGTATCGCACAACACCTGTTTGCCTTTGTCACTGAATGTTTGGCATTCTCTCCAGAAAATAGTCCGTAGTCACAAGGCACAATTTAGATTCATAATTAATAGTTAGTACCGCAGCAAAATGTGTGTTGGAAGGAGTTTGTCGTTAGCAGTGCTCGTGGATAAACTATAGTGCCCCGCACTTTGCTTTAAGGCGGCGCTGTCTCAAAAGTATTTCCTTTTCTCTGGATTTCTCGCCTCTGATTGGAGCAACGTGCACTCCGAGAAGCGCTTTATAAAGTCATAGGTACAAAACAGAACAGTTTTCCAATGGGGTGGATGCACAGAAGTTCGTCTTCCCCTCTTCCGTTCTATGTGCAGCAGCCAGATCATTCTATACTATTATAATACTTCCTCACACATTCAACATCTCTTCATTCATAGTTGATTACTTTTACAGTCTCCTCCCAATTCCGGATAAAAGTCCTTTCTGGAATTTACCTGTCTTACTCTAGCCTCCAGCGCCAAATAATCTTCGTGTCTCAACCACCTGCTAACTTCAGCATCCTCTTTTCATCCACTACGACAGAGGTTCTTAACCAAAAAATCACGAAGTGGGAAGACGGATGAAAATCTTCAGAGCAAAATAAGAAGCGGGATAATTTTTTATTTTTAGCGCAATAAAGGCGATGAATGATGCAAAACTAGGGGTGATCTGAAACCTTTTCACCGGTGTGTCGCGTAGTACATTGTTTACTCTACTTTCCTCTGCTCAAGGCGACACCCTTTGACAAGAAATTTTCTAACGGCCGCGTAGAAATGGTGTGTCGTTGGTGAATCCTCACAACATACTGCATTGCCCTGACTAGCTAACTGATGATGCGGAATGAACTATCTGCGTGTTGAGAGCGCCACAACCATTGGTGAACAAAGTCCCGGGGCCTCGAAAGTGCCAAGGGCCCTAAGCCTTTTAAAGCATTGCCCGTACTTTTTTCAATTTCCCGTTACAATAATTGAACGCTTTTGAAGCGCAGCGTTTAGATTCATCAATGTTTAGGCCGAGCTATCTTTATCCCATGTTATCTTACTTTATCTTGAACTGCTAGTGTGCGTTGGTCTATGGATATAATTCATGATATTTTTAATCGACATTTTCTTAACCTAAAAGTAATTTTATATAGCCATTCAATTATTTTCATTCGGTAGTAGACCATTGGTAAGGACTAAGGACCCAAAGCTTAAAGTGTCGAGGGAACAAAGGCTAGGTTGCAACGCAATTAGTAGGTCCACGTATACCAGCCATAAAAGCTGTGGATTCTCGTCTTGCTTATGCTTTAAGAAATCTGGTAGCAAAATTAACTGTTGGGCCAAGCAATCAACGTGGAGTCATAAAACAACGTAGTATCATAGATTTTGATCAGTGGAATTTAGAATTTTAAAATCATTGGAAACGAGAAAGGATTCATTGTCAACATTTTCGTTCTCTAAAAGTTTTAACAATTTAAAATCAATAATCTAATTTAACTTTATATTATTTTTATCTTAACGATTAACAGCCCGCATGTAACCTAATTATGACGGCTGCATGGCGTAGTCAAATTTATTTGCATGTTTGTTTGATTGATTGATTGATTGTTTAGGTGTGTCCTGCGCGGGAAAAGGTTACGAACCTCTGCACTACGCTCACCTGACACGTGACAGGATCTTCATGTCCTGCGAGCAAAGACTGCGTTGGCCAGAACTCGAGCTTTTAGTTTTCATTGACCCGTGTACCCTGCGCCCTTGCTATTGAAATCTTTCCGTTAGTAATAATAGGCTAATGATAATTTTTAATAATTATTAACGGCAGCTTTTATTGTCGATGCCGTTACTAGGGCGCCTTACAAAGTAGCTAACAAGCGGAATAAACCAAAGAGAACAAGCAGGTCTATGTTTTAGCATAGATTTGAAAGAGTTCATTGAGTCTACAGATCGAGTACTAAGAGGAAGTCTTTTCCAGCATCTACATGTAAGACCAGCGGCCGAGAAATCACGTTCACCGAAGCTCGTTTTCTTCCTCCGCACACGCAGATCGGTCTCTCAGATGATCGGAGTCGATGGAATGAATGAGTCTCGGTGTTGTAGGCTTATTATAGCGCACATACATGTACTTGGGCAGATAAATCAGAAGGCAGAGCTTGAACTCGATTCTCAACGGAAGAAGGCAGACAGTGGCGAGATGTAACTATATTTCCTTCTGTTGCGGACGAACCTCGCTCCGGCGTTCAGCACCGACTGGAGTCCATCCGGGAGTCATTCAGGTGATCTAGCGGTTGACTTTGGAAGTGACGCAAGCGGTAACTGGTACCCGAAGAACATCCTTTCGCTGTCTCAGAAGTATTTGCTTTTCTCTTGATTTCTCGCACTGGGTGCGCCTCTGATTGGTGCAATGTGCACTCTGAGAGTCGCTTTATAAGATTCAAAATTAAAAAGATAATATGAGAAGGAAAATGTTTCAAATATTAAGGCTGCTATTTCAATGGAATAAGTAGTTTAGTCTGGACGGAGGATTTGGGTAAAAACTGAGTTTATTTCCAACTTCTAGAGTAAACATTAACGCGATTTCCCACGACGATCAGTTGCTTCCTTTCTTCGTCGATAAACAATTTTTTTAGCCAGCGAATTCCCGTTTCGTCTTTCTCTCCGGTTGGAAAAAGGATTCTGTTCCATTTAAGATTAGAATCCAAGAGAATCACTCTACCAATCCCGCTGTCAGCCACAAACACTCGATCGTCTGAATCGAGAGAGAAATAACGAGGATCATTAAGTTGTTGTGCTTCATTTGAAGGAATAAAATGACGGATTACCATCTGTCCATCTCTGCTCCATTCACTAATGCCCATCTTTATTACCCACTCTGTCCCACTTGACCCAATCTTTTTCCTCTCTTCCTTTTCCTTCCATTCGTGACGGATGATGAAATTTCCGATGGATGTTTCCACTGCCTGACGAAGATCCCTGATGTCTGTTGGCAATTGAATGGATCGAATAAGTTCTGCGTCTGATCCGTAGATCATCAGAGTTGACGATAAATAATTAAAAGCCAAGAACCGACCATCATTCGACACTGACAGACTTCGTGGTATATAATCGATTGTCAGCCATTTGATGATGTTAAGTCCGCCATTTTCTTCTGTTGTTATCTTCCAGACGCATTCCGGATTTAGGTCAGTGACGTAGAGACAAATTTCTCGTTCATTGGATTCAATGTCATCGGGAAATCTAATCCCTGTTAGTTTGATATCATTTTGCCAATGAAATGGATTTTGATCTTCAAAGACGTCAATTACATGAGGACCAGGAGGAGACGATCCAAACAGTAAGTAGATTTTGTTTCGCAGCTTAGTCACTCCACACACATACATATTATCCAGATTTTTTTCCATCTTGATTCTCTGAGTAAAACTTATGGAAAACGCACACACGACTAGAATAAGGAATAACATTTAAAATAGTTACTAATACGCAAAAATATTTTCTACAGTCTACCTGCCTTATACCGGAATAATGATAATGATGATGATGACGACGACGACGATGCTGATGATGATGATGTCGATGGCGATGATGATGACGAAGACGATGATGATGATGATGATGATGGTCATGATGATGATGATGATGATGATCATGATGATGACCATGATGATGGCGACGATGGTGATGAATTTTTTGGTATTTTTAAAGTAAGTAAGATCGACAATAATGAAGTTTTCCGTTATGCCCCGCTATCCCATTATGCCCCGCTCTCCCCTATAGACTACTGTTACCGTATTCACTTACATTAAGGGCTTGTCCGCTTCAACATCTATCCTTCTGATCATGTTAACCTGCGCTGACATCGTAATCGCAATCTCCATTCTCCTAACTTCTAAAATGCTACTCGAAAGCCAAGCGCAGGGCGCCAGCTTATTTACGAGCGCTGCGTCGAGTCAAAAGGGTTGTCCTTAAGAGTATAGTCCGAAGGTGGACGGGTCGAGTAACCATACGATCAGAGTGACGGGCCAGCCACTATAGATTTAATCATTAACTAATTAATCTAAAAGGTATGACTATGATGGTATGTTCTAGATTTCCTTAATGACGAGTGCGTTCAGAAGAAGGCTACTTGCCAATGGTTTTCTTGAACTGATTCTCATCGATGTTGATCACCAATGAAATCGGAATTTCAATGTTTCCAAAGAATACATCTCTCAGTTTATTCGATTCGTACATCTTCTGAATAAATTCAAGGGCTGCTAGTGAACGACACCAGATCCAAACAACCACAGTCTGTCTCTCGAGTCGAGAGTTGAGTATTACTATTCGTTCTTCCTTCAGTTTACTGGCGAGTTTATAAGATTCATCTGACCATGACTTGGCTCCGTTTCGCAGATCTTCGATTTGATGAAGCAGCTGTGATTCCACACTTGCACATCGAGTTTGCATTTCAATTTTTGTTGTCCCTAAAAGCGAAAGCAATGTCTTGAGGATAATTCCCAGCAAACTTGCTCAGACATAGGTTTGGATAACTTCGGTTAAAATTTAAAAAAATTATGTTTAGGCTGAATAAATCAGAATTCTTAGTCACCGAAACAAAGTTGCGTTTGATTTGAGCAAGAACTGATTGGCCAGCCGAACATAATATATTCGTAAAGAAATATGCCGTAGGCCATACTTCATAGCGAAGTTTGTGACATATGGAACAGCTAAGCTTCGTTCAATTCTGTTACATCAAAGTCTATTATTATTATTATTATTATTATTATTATTATTATTATTGTTGGTGTTGATGTTATTATTATTTTTATCATTATTATTATTTTTACTACGATGATGATGATGATGACGATGATGATGATGATGACGACGACGACGACGACGACGATGATGATGATGATGATGATGATGATGATGATGATGATGATGATGATGATGATGATGATGATGATGATGATGATGATGATGATGATGATGATGATGATGATGATGATGATGATGATGATGATGATGATGCTGCTTTTCTTATGAATAAAACCATGTGAAATTCAGGCCTATAGACAAAGTTTATACTTTGCACCTCCTCCGCTTTCCATGATCCTTGCCGCTGTCTGCTGTTTGTTTTGTTGAAGACATTTCTCGAGATTTGAAAACTTTTTATCGTCGAACGACTCCAAGATAAACAAAAGCTTGTCGTTCTTTCCTCGAGTTGAACGTTGGCGTTGAATGAGTTGACTTTGTTCTTGCGTTATGCAGTTGAGAGAAACCAGCGAAACGATTAGTTTATCATTCGGTTGAACATTCTCTAAGAAATACTTTCTGTTGTTTCTCATAATTGAAGATCTTTTCTTGGTTTTTCCATAGAAATCTGAAAGACATTTAAACCATCATTACCTTTGAATGGCATCACAGTTTTGTTAGTCTAGATCAGAAAATTTCATAATTAGCGAAATATTTATCCGAACTCCGTAGTGAATATAAACCTCTGGTGACGGGATAGAAAACAGAATGTAAATGGAAATAGAAACAAATAGAAACAAGTAATAATCTGTGAAACTGAGGGATCGAGAGGAAGAGGAAGACCATTATAACAATTGGAAAAAAGACATTCACGCCAAACTGTCTGCAAATACCACAGGTATCTTTTCAATTTTTCACGAACTGTAACGCACAAATCAGTAGCTTCATTATTAATAAAAGTTCTGAATATTCTTTTCTACCCCCAGTGACCCAACGAAAACAGCGTGGTTGTTGTGGAAGTAAAACTAGGCAACTGGTGTCTATCATTCCGTGTGGTGTCTGGAATACCAGCAACGACTTGAACAGGCAATTCGCATTAGCAATATATGGCGATGAATACTATTTCGTCCGTTTATATTACTCCGGTATATGATACTGCTTGTTTTCCTGTATGGAGCTTAGGCCTCAACGCGTATCAATGAACTGGAGATAAAGTAGTGGTACTTCACAATGATCATGCTTTCCCGATAGGACATACACCGAATGACTTGTCACAAAAACGGAAACATAGCGCTACAGGATGAGCGTAGTAAGACCACACGATGAATGATTTCGGGTCCTTCGAGATATTGCAAGAAACCTTTACGCTCTCGCCACAAAATGGAAAATAGCGGTTGAAGCCAGTTACCCATCAACGAGAAATTTTGCGTCCATAATTACAGCCTGAAGGGGTTGCTTCTATGAGGTACTTAAAATGCACCGTTACTGTCTAGCCACAGTAACTATGGGGGGAAATGGCACTCTTGCAGTTTTCAAAATTTCTGTGCAAGTCTTCAGATCTAGAGAACAAAGTTGTACAACTGTTACATTCCTTGAAGGAAACTTACCTTTCAAGTAACGCCAGATTGACCTCTTGAACCGTTTTCTATTGATTCTTCGATAAAAGCAAAAGTCAACTGATATGAGAGACCTGATGACTTCTTCGTCTCTCTGCTGTTTTGGTGAATTCCATATCCAATGAAGATAAGACTTTTGTAAGACAATATCCAAGACCTCTAGTGGAAGATCACACAACTGCAATAAACAAAAAATATGCGACGTCAACACTGCAAAACGATATTGGATGTCATTCATTCGTTTATTGATTTAAAAATGTCTATAGCGCCTCTTCCAACGGACCACTCAGAAGCGCTTCAGTCTGACTCTAGCAGGGCTAAAAGTAGTTTTGAGTTAAATTTAAAAAATGCTTCGGTGCAAAAGCGAATGGAACGAAGAGCTCTCCCTTCAGCGAAGAACTGAGGGACGGTGGCCTTGAATACCCATGGAGCAACAGATCTCTTGCAGGAAGTCAGGGATATCGCCTGTAGTTGACATTGCCGACCCTAAGTAGCGATCCTATACCCAATGTAATGTGTGCAGCATAATTAAGGTCAAATTTAGGAGTTTGTCCCATTAGTTGGGTTGAGATCGTAGGACGGTCACTCGGTCCATTAATCAAAAGTTTTAAAAGCAGGAACAGTAGCCTGCCTGGAACACCCTTTACGTTCGATTATGTAATTGCAGCCTTATATGCATTGCCAGTCATAATGTTCCCAAAATGTCATAACTTCAAGAGATAACACAAGTATGGGGCGCGGTGGTGAAGTGGTAAGCTCGGTGCCTTGGAGCTGGAGGGATGCAGGTTCGAATACACCTCAAGCCATCGCCTAGGACCTTGGGCACGCATTTGGCTCGCAATTGCTCAACGCTTCGGCGTGAAACTCTGTTTCAGTGTCCGCGCTGTAGTCGCGAGTAGTATGTTGGAAGAGACGCCATATACGTAGGCCTACAATAATTATAGCCTCAATCAAATGTTACTTAGGCCTTTAACACTGCGATTACAGATATTAGGCCAGTCATAATGTTCCCAAAATGTAATAACTTGAAGATATAACACAAGTATGTGGCTCGGTGGTGTAGTGGTAAGCTCGGTGCCTTGGAGCCGGAGGGTTGCAGGTTCGCCATCGCGTATGACCTTGGGCACGCCCTTCGCCCGCAATTGCTCACGCTTCGGCGTGAAACTCCGATTCAGTGTCCGCGTTGTAGGCCTAGTAGCGAGCGCTTCTGAGTAGCATCTTGGAAGGGACGCTATAGTAAGTGCACAAACGACGATTTCATAACGAAACGAATAATAATAGCCTCAGTCAAATGTCACTTAGGTCTTATCTCTTCTTATGCCTGACTTGTCAAATTAATGTCCATTGCATTCATCGTCAACTGGGGACTTGGTGAACCTTGCTTCCGTACGTGCAACCGGTCTATAGAGGTCATTCTTATTTATCAGCCATTGTGCCATACTTCCATTGTTCATACACAAAGCATATAGGCCTAATAAGCCAAAGGCCGTTTCAAATAAGGCCATCAAGTTGATTGTCTTATTAACCTCGTTACTGGCATACATGTATTTGCTAGATAAATCAATGGCACATAATCTTACCGCATTATGACTTGTAAACGGAAGTGTATTCTGCTCGATTTCCCCATTCGACAGCCTTTCAAGTTCTTCTTTAGAATAAAAATATTGAAAATAAATTATTAAAATGTCTTTTTCGTAAGATGTCTTCTATATTTAACCGGTTACCCAACATTTAGTTTGTTGTAGCAATCGTTGCAACGCCTATGCAATGTAGGCGTTCGAGAATTTCTCAGCATCCACACAGCCACTACAGTGAGACCAGTTTATTTACTGGCGCTTTAGGAAATCAAATCAACAATCGTTTTGAACAAACTGCTCTCTTTGTTCCTGTGTCAGATCAAAATTCGGTGAGATCAAACCTGGAAGACAACACGGTGCTCATGTGGTAGTCAGTAATGACGTTGGTGCTATGGTGGTGCAAATTAAGGTAAAATCGGGATAGTATTACCTAAGGAGTTCGGTTTTCAGTCGTGAATGGAAAGTGTATAGCAGTCTTAGCAGAGTCGGTGTAAGCGGAGGAGAGGTTGGATTAAGGGACGAGATATGATCGAATATGAGCAAATTGGTCCTTGAGTAGGCTATATACATAGTAGGCCTACGTTTATAGAATAGTTGTTTGTTTCTAATTAGGCTTACCTCTTTTGCAGCTTGAAGGAAATCGCAAATCAGGATTCCGACATTCGCGATTATTTTCACTTTCGTTTCGCAAGTCCTTTCCTGCAGTGCATCTATTCATAGCGATCGTTTTGCGGAAATAGGCCTATATATATAAGTTGTGCCTTAAATTTGATAGTTTTTGCTTTACTGAACGATGATATGATTAAAAACGCTAGCTTCTTAGGAACGTTTAATATAATGGCTACTGATTAACAAGAGACGCACAATCATATCAGATATAAATCGGACTTTGTGACTGCGTCCATAAGGTTCAATGTAAAATGGTTGGCGTCTATTTTTAGGAAGAAACTTTGCGCATCATCGCACTACACACCTTTACTATAATATTGCACCTGAATGTTTGGCATTCTCTCTCGTAAATAGTTTGTAGTCAAAAGACACAATTCAGATTCATAGCTAATACCGCAGCAAAATAATGTGTGTTGGACGAGTTTGCCGTAATAATGATATCATTACTTTTAAAAAAATATTATTGTATACCATCATATTGTAATGATTATCGTCTACTGTTAAAGCGATGCAGCACAGTCACATTGGTCGAACTTGATCGTTCATTACAATTGCAAGTTCATAAATACCGCAAAGAAACGTGGCTAACGTATGGAATCAAAGTTCATGCAGACTCATCATCAACAACCATGAGCTCAATGCCCGTAGGAGGTGTCCAATGCCTTCTTCACAATCGCTCTCCACTCGAGTCTGTCCTGGGCGCATTTACCCAAGCCGTACAGCGTCGTAATATTATTTAAAACATGTTTTAGTCATTTTTCATCGCTCATCCAACTTCTAATTCTTCTATTTCACAGTTGCGTTTATTCATCCAACTTCTACTTCAGCTAAAAATATTTTGATCGTTCATCCAGCCTCTAGTTTTACGGTAACAATTTTGATTTCTTCGCTAGTTCAGCTTCTACTTTTGTTAATTAATATGCTCATCCAGTTGCAATACGTCAGCAGTAATATCATGTTTTCATCGTTCATCCAACTTCCAGTTTACGGAAATAAAATATCTCGAAGTACTATACGGCTTGGGATTCTGGTATAAGCGTCCTGGGCCGCATCACTCAGCTAGTGTAGGTCTTTTCCACACCAATCCACAATGTCCTTTCGGTAGCCGACTTGTCGATCCAACCCCGATCGCTCGGTTGGTTTCGCAGACCTTGTTTATACGGGCGACGTCCGAGCCGACATGTGCTTGTATCATTTCTGTTTGGCATCAAATTTCAATCGTCTTTGTTTTTACTGCCAGATTATCGACACCCAAACCTTCCTCCTTTTTCCGGGCTTAGGACCGGCGCAAGTAGCTGCTATTTGCAGCCCCCTGTGGCCTGCAGTTTAATTTTGAAGCCTTCGTGTAACCAATTGCGGCAATACCATTTCAACAAGTCGCGTCAGGATCATGTGAATTGTTCAGCAGGTCGAAGACATTAAATGCAAAGACATAGTAAAACTTTCAACGAATTGACATGTCAAACGTCAAATAATCACGTTAAATTACCTGCCGCGACCTATGGTAATGGTAGCGTTGCCTTTAACACAAAGGAGGTGATGTAAATTTCTACATAATAACGATATTCTGCGCATTTCTAGAGCACATGAAATTCAATTTCGTTCCCTATTTTGTCTGTCTGTCTGTCTGTCTGTTTGCTTGTCCACAGTTTTATGGAGTTCTTCACTTGGCATCTTGATTGGTAGCGTGTTGCTCTTGTCGTGCATAGCTTACACACCAGTGCTTTAGACCCGTCTCACTGTGAGGAGAGGCGCTATATAAATTTATAGAAATAATACACTGTAACACAATCTTTGGACATCTATTCTGAGTTCATCCATGCAGCGCTCACAATTATTGATAATCCGATCACATGCATGGCATCCATTGGCATTAGCTATTCCGTTGTTAGACCACCATTTAGATATTTCCAAATGGACCATTCGCCTAATCGGTTACGATCGGGCAGACAATGGAAGTCCAAGACCCAAAAATGGAACCAAGTATAAAAGAAGAATAGATAGTCATATAAAACTAAACGTAGACTTTCCATACACTTCATACACTTATGCAGAACTGTTGCAGAATTTTAACTCTGACAAATGTCTCCTAATCTTCTCTTCTTTAGTTCTCTGCCGTCAGGCAGGTTCATATGTCCAATGACGCCATGCATATCTGCTCTGTGCATCCCTCTTAAGCCCTCTTTAACCGTCCTTTGTCATGATCCAGTCCAGTAGCATTCTTCTTGGTCTTCCTCTTGTCTTTTTCCCTTCCATTCTTTCTTCTATAATGTCTCTTACTATGGTGTCACTCCTCATGATGTGGCCAATTCAGTTTCTCTGCTGCCTCCGTCTTGTCTCCAGCATTGACCTTTTCTCTCCCATCATCTGTAGTAATATGTCTTCGCTCGTCTTCTGCTCCCTCCAGCTGACACGCTCCATTATAAGAAAAGATAAAATAATAATTATCTCTGATGCAGAACATAAAACTTGATTTAAATGATAATTCGAGCAAGAAGTGATACTTAACATTTTCGTAAAGAAATACAAACTATATTTCAGAGCACATTTTATTGACATCATAATTATTACGGAACAGCAAAGCTTCGTCCAATTCTGTCACATCAAACTTATTATTTCTTTTACCCGATGTATTTATGATCCATCTGGTGCTCAAAACAATATCTGGAGATGGGAATGGTGTTACTCTGGAACAGCTTCTTCTTCGTCAAGATTTTGCTGGGTGAAAGTTCCCTTGAAATCAACCTCATTAAAACGCTGATTGGTAGTAGAGAGGCGCTGGAAGAGGTAGCAGGTCTCCTTAGGGTCTCCGGTGATTAGAGTTAATCGTTTCCCTAGCTCTCTGATAAAATCCATGCCACTGGTATTAATAGAATCGATGGTCTCTAGAGACACCGAGACAAAGAAATGGTTTACTAGATTATTATTATGTGATACTCATCATCATCATCATCATCATCATCATCATCATCATCATCATCATCATCATCATCATCATCATCATCATCATCATCATCATCATCATCATCACCACCATCATCATCATCATCATCATCATCATCATCATCATCATCATCATCATCATCATCATCATCATCATCATCATCATCATCATCATCATCATCATTTATTAAACATGACATTTTTAGAAGAAACAGCACGGAAATGTTTTTCTCTCTAGTTAGCGGTCCTCATCACAGAACAACCGTGTGAATGTGCCTCGAAATGCAACGGCGCTTTATCTTTGCATGCAAATTGAGAGACGTTGGAAAAGGTGCGTGGTTTTGAGTTGGTTTCAAGTTACAACTGTCAAACGACGACCTAGTTTTCATTACATAATAACAGGGGTTATTTTAAGGAAATTTCTCAACTGCACATAATTGACAGAATCAGCGGCGGCGCCAGGATTTCAGTTTTTTTTGGGGGGGGGTTAAAGGGGGTTAATCGTCAATTTTTTTAAATTTTTACATGGGGGAAAAATGGATGACCTTTTTTAGGGGGGTTTAGCCCCTTAGCCCGCCTCCCCAGCGCCGCCACTAAACGTCCGGTTAGAAATTTGAGGCATTACCGGACATGTGAGGCGCGGTGGTATAGTGGTGGCGTCATTGCCTTGAAGCCGGAAGGTTCGAGGTTCGAATCCACCTCGCCGAGTAAGGACCTTGGGCAAGTTCTTCGCTCACAATTGCTCAGCGCTTCGGCGTGAAACTCCGATGCAGTGTCCGCTCTGCATTCGGGAGCGCCTCTGAGTAGAGAGAGCTTGAAGGGGCGCTATAACAAGTGCACATACAAACAAACAAACAAACAAACATGGCTGAGTCCGGTAAATAATTATTGCTAGCAACAAGTGTTGGATACTTGGAGGGTAGTTTCTTATTGGGGCCATAAAAGACGTCTATTTGAGATTTTCCAATTACATTGCCGTTTTTCTATCTCCTCAAGTGCAGTCAGCCTGAGATACGTGGTAGGTATACACGTTGAGACAGATAGATTAGATGATGTTGCTTACTTTGACTGGCTAGATAAGTATACAACTGGAGATACATGTAAGCCATGCAGCCATTCAACTGTACAAGTTATCCGATATAGGCCAGCCAACATGATGAATGTCACTGACTCACTGCTCCAGATTTCTTCATATACATGATGTAGGCTATATCTCAAATTAGTCGTACCCGACATATTGTGATCCCTCCTAACATTTTACTTAGTAGGCTACTTAGTCCTCCCCGCGCACGTCTGCATATCGGGAAACGCATCAATCCACTCAATCCACTCATCTCGGCCCATCGCCAACTGCTCCGCCTCCTCCCACCGTCCCAAGACTTATAACAACATCACAAGCATAAGAGTGGCATCTCTCATCAGACTATTCATTTATCTACCACGCACAATCAGCTTTTCATGCATGACGACATGCAGGGTTGCAGTAAATCGAATTTCTAGCCGTTGCATTCTAGATAGGTCTACGGACCTCCCATAAGCGAAATCACGGACGACACTTTTTTATCTACATGTTAAGCTGGACAGCTGCCACGGCATTACGATATATATATATATATATATTTATATAACGTGCTCGCCATAGTCCGGTAATTTACTCAAGGCTGCCTGGCAACCCTACGTATACCCTACATAGCACGTGTGCCACGTGACACGGTCCGAGTTTCTAGGGTTTGCGTCAATTGCGTCTTTCGCCTTTTCGCAGTGAAAATGAAAAGAAAATCCGAATTTAGAAAGATAGAATCTTTTTTTATCAAAAGGTAGGTAGAAGGCAAAACACTGGCTGTACGATGACTTGCTGGATCCTATTGCAGGATTCCGTGTGTTCCTTTCGTTTGTTTTAATTATTTTTAAAACTGTTTTCCGTTTTCACCGTGTGACAAGGCTTGGCCTGCAGCGGAATACATGATGTCATACTGTAGCTGTAGAGGTACATGTATATAATTGTAGTGTTATGTGTTTTACTGACTGTTACATATTTATTATTATAATCAGGTGCAATAAATAAGCATCGATACAATCAACGTAGGCCTTTAATTATGGCATGCCCGAGATTGTCTTTGTCCATTACCTATTGAATTTAACCGATGATTAGTGTCGTCGTCGTCGGTGCCTCATTCGTCACTCCGAACATTGGCGGCATCATAGACAATCTTTCTCGGAAGTTTCGCCAGAGATCCTTCTGCTGTGTTGCTTGCATCACCCATTCACCAGCTCCATTGACAGTCCCGTACATTCCAATATTCCATCACGTCGTCCATTCACATTCTTCGTGGTCATCCTCTTCCTCTTGAGACTTGATCCTTCAGTTTCACCAATTATTATATCTTTCTCAAGGCAGTTTATTGTCTTCCTCATTATATGTCCGGAATACTGCAATTTCCTTTTAACTATTACGCTCCAGAGTTCTTTTCCACCCACTTCTCTATTAGGATTATTAGGATTAGTGTAGGCGATTTAATCACTATAATATAGTCATTAAGTCGCCTGCACTAATCCTATTTATTCTTCTTAATTATCCTAACCCTATAATATCACTCTTTATATTATATATAATTTATTATTATAGATATAATTTCTGAGATTGAGATTATCTTATGTTTTTGTAGGCTACAGCCTACAAGGCTAATGAGATTAGATAATTAGTCAACATTATATCTATGGACGACATCAATGACAATGAAGGGGGCTTCTTAGACTATATAACACGTGTGAGACTGTGAGTTGTAGTTTCTTCTTAGATTATAACACCTGTGAAATGTAGGGATGTATTGGTTCCTGTGCAACTGTGTAAGCTTATATAATTATAGTCCTACTTCCGTCTGTGGTTGCATAAAGAATTGCAATTATAATTAATATTTATTGCAATCTTGAAGGTCTCTCTTTTATCAGCACTGAAATAATAGAGTGATTTTGTTAAGGTGACAAATTAAAAAGCTACAATATTATTATTAGACCTAATATTATTATCATTACCATTGTCGCTAACATCGTTATCGTTATAATAATTATATTATCAAGTCCCGATATAACCTAGGGTCCTGGACAGGTTTGTAGGCCTAATTAATTCTATTCTGCTTTAACAGAACAAAGGACGAAACTAACAACCCACCTGAAAATCACAACTCCCAAGTTGAGGATGACCATGAGACACGCAACGAAGTGGAGGTTGCTGTTTATGGTGACGGGCGTTGTTTTTTGCGATGCCTAGCAGCAGTGCTATATCCAAGTTTAGCATGTGCAGAAAGGTTTAAATCAGGCCAAATCCGTTCAGTCGATATCGCTGCTAAGGAAACAGTTGTCGCTGATTTACTTAGAAAGGAAATTTGTAACGTTTTGAGAGAACACAGAGATGTGTTGCATGAAATGGCAGATAGTCTGCCGTTTTTGCTGGACAATACTGTTGATCGCAGATTTCTTTCGATTGACGATCGAATCTCGGCAATGTCACACCCTACCACATATGTTGGCAATGTTGAGATACTTGTTGCAGCATATCTTCTACGTACACAGATACACCTTTTCTGTTCCTCTCCAGATGGGTTGAAGCTGGTCGCCAAATTGCCGCAGACATTATACACTCTCAGCAAACCTGTACAACTGATGTACAGTGAAGACAGTAAAATCCAGCCCGGTCATTTCAGTTTGCTGATCGCTGAAAAAGAACTACATCGTGGAGAAAATGAATGCGATTTCAAGCAGTCATTGAAAGATGTATTATCCGATCCTAGCAGACCAACTGGCCAAGACGGATGTGAAGCTTATTTCAAAGACGTTCTGAACGACCATGCAGGTGTAAGCAGTTTAGCATCAATCCCTCAACAAGAATCATTTCAGGATGATGCAGTCGATATAACTTTGACAGAATCACGAACTTTATGCCGCAGTTTGTCTGAGCATAACTTGCACAAGAACACTCAGTTGTACGAAGAAGCCAACATTTCGACGTTATTATCATCTGGGAAGACAGAACTCACAGAAGTACCAGAGTGTGACCCAGCAGCATGCGTTAGCTCATCTGCAATGCCATATGACTATGGTATGGATAAAAAAGAACTCAGAGAAAAATCTTTGGAAATTAGACCGGTGCAAACCACCAACACTTTACGTCATTTTCGACGAAACGGCCGTCACTACGTAAGCTGTACAGCTTGCTGTAAGTTTCAAGATTTGGTGAAAAGACTTTCAGTAAAATGTCAGGTGCCACCTATTGCTATGGAGTGTGGAGTAATTTTTCGAAAAGAAACGGTACGGAAGCACTTGCAGCAGCCTTATCATTCTCAAAGCTTGAAGGCTCATCGTATGACAACCTTATCTCCGGTAGACGCTGTGAAAATGTCTGATATGGGAAGATCAATCTCAAAGGTCAATGAGAAACTGGCAGAGAAAGTCGGCAGTCTTTTCGTACACGCATATGGAGATGCAAAGAAATTAACTCTGAGTGCATTTTCATTTCCTGCAAGAGTTGTTATCAGTACTATGGCATCTGCTTTCTCATGGAATTGCGGTAAAATGACAACTGAGCAAGATTGGAACTTACAGTACTTGACGCCAGCATCTCACAAAGAATTTTTGCAATGCATTGTACAAAGTCACCAAGAAATTCTTGCGAAAGAGCTGACCAATGATGTATTGGCATTATCCATACGATGCGATGGAACCGTAGACAGAACGCAAATTGATAAAATTTACGTTATGGCGAAAGTGGTCAGAGGGGTTGGTTCAGAGGAACAATACTTCTTAGGTGCCAGCGAACCTCGTTGCCGAGGCGCTAAGGGGATTCTCGAAGCTCTGGAAGAAGCATGCATTAACACAGTTGGAGAATCTGCTGCAAAGCATATACTAAGACACGCGTCCTCTTTGGTGACGGATGGAGCGTCTATCAATACAGGTGAGAGGTCTGGCTTATGGACTCTATTTCGAGCCAAAATGAGGGATCATCAATCAACATCTGTCCCTTTGTTAACAATCTGGTGTGCAGTTCACCGTTCGAATTTGGCTTGGAAATCTACCAGCAACTCTGTCAGTGAGATTGGTCATATATTTCAGAATCTGGTAGCCCTGTCCACATATTTTCACACATCAGGTCTCAGATCAAGGGAACTTCGGGAAGTCGCAGATCTTAACAACTCTCACCTCGTTGCGCTTCCTAAGCTTTTTGAGGTTAGGTGGTCTGAGTTTTCATACGCATTAGTAAATTCGGTTCTGGTATCATGGTTTTCGCTTGTTCTTTATATGCGGCAATCCAAAGATAAAGCTTCAAGTGGTTTTTTGGCATTTCTTCTAGATGAGGATAAACTCGTACTCCTGTCATTTTTGGCTGATGTTCTCACTGTCTTCAGCAGATACCAGAAACTGCTGCAAGGAGATGGCATCACTATTCTCGACATTGAAAAGACAACTAAGTCGGTAAAAGCACGGCTGTTAGCTTTAACAGAAGATGACTTACCAGGAGGGTGGACTAAGGCTCTGAAGAAGGAACTTGTGTTACAGCCAGATGGCGTAACAAAGATCCTGAAAGGAATTGAGCTAATGAGGACAAAGAAACGCCGCAAAGAACACCACCAATATGTTTCCGATTGCAGGGATGTCAATGCTGTTTGTAGAGAAGTGGTTGCCTCGCTAGTCGAGTTCCTTGACCAACGCTTTGATGTGGATGCTCAACTGATGCGTACTGCGAAGTCCTTTGCCACTCTACAACCTTCAGCAAATTTGGAAGGAGTTCACAGCATGCTCTGTCCTGATCTCGCTTTGTCCGAGCTATCTCTTGAGTTTTGGGAGTTGCTTGAAATGGACAATATTGAAGCTCTTAGACAGATGACACTGGCACAAAAAGTTCGCTTTCTTGCATCATCTGACTCATACAGAAGTGTGACAACGGTCTTGGCCCGTCTTCTGGCTGCTAAACCTCACAGCGCAGACGTTGAACGTCTTATCAGCACAAGCTCCGCTTTAAAATCTACCGGCAGAAGCAGTATGTCGGTCAACTCCGAAAATGAATACTTGTACATTTATCACAACATGCCGCCATTGATAGAATGGGATCCTAGGGCGTCCGTGCTTCTGTGGCTGCAAAAGCGAGTCCGTAGAATGAGGGACACGCCAAAAGCATCAAAACAACGTTGGTTTAAGGGAATATTTACACTTTCTGCAAGCGAACAGGCAGAATGCGATTACTCTTTTAGTCAAGATATCACCTCTGATGTTGCAAAACCAAAAGCATTTTGATCTTTAAAGTAAGTGTACGTGACCCGCCAAGGCTCGTTATGCGAGGAATAGCTGAATTGGGGAAATTTTGATACGGTCTAGGATTATTTGCGATCCTTCATGTTTATATGCTTTAATTCATGTCTATTGTTTAAAATGGTTGAAGTTGTAAACACAACAGCAGAGAAGCCCTGTGCTCCGCCTGGCTTTCGTTTTTAACTAATTATTTTGTTACAAACTGTGAATCTTGCATTTGATTTCGTTTCGCTAAGCGTTATTTGACTTGCATCAGACAGCTTGTTTGAATATGCCATGTCTTTATCTATAGACTTGTTTTCTTGTATTTTATGTCAATAGAGTTGTCGGTAGAAATTTAAAGTTAAATTCACGGCAAAAATGTCTTATAATCTTGTTTGTTGCAATAATAGTTTAATTAAAATATATTAGCTGCTTATATTGTTTATGCGATTGTATGTAAAAAAGTAACTGCACAAAACCTGATTTTCAACTGCACAAATTGGTTTTCCAACTACACACTTTGTGTCTAGATGCGCGTTAAAATAACCCCTGCATAATAATATTAATAATGGTTATTATTATGTAATAATATTATTTATATTAATTAATGTAGTTTATATTATTATGTTGTTATTATTATTAGACTATTATTATATTTTATTGTTACTATTTTTTATTATTCATATTATCATTATTATTTGAGAAAATTATGTTTGTCCCAGATCTTTAACATATCATTTAACTTTTTTATTCGGCAACCAACTCATTCATTACAAATAATACATAAATCAGTTGTATAATTTATCGGCTTACCCAGGGTACCCAAGGGAGCAGGGCCACCTGAGAGCATTGGTTTAAAAATATGCAGCAAGGCCGACTGGGAAATGAAGCAGCTTCATGAATAATAAATTCTGAATTAGCATAATATATACAAACAAAAGTTGAGCTTTGAGAGTAGAGTAAAATTAACCACTGCACACTCCCATATTAAGGTGAATTAACAGTATTTCCCCAGAATTTTAGAGGTTTAAATTCCTTATTGGATGTCGGCAGAAAACTCTCGTTTGAGTAGACGAAGACGGCAGGGAGAGAATACCAAGCGGAATACTAGGGTCTTGGTCCAATATATTTAATAGATGTAGATCTAAGCCTTATAATAGTGTGGGCATAGGGTGTAGGCTTATACATGTAGGAAAGGTCAATATGCCTATTTCTCAAGTAACTATCTTGCTTGAATATCCGTATTCAGTAAGCTTAGGCTACTGAACTTCAAATAATCTCTATGAGGAACAGGCAGTTGATTATGAATATTTCGGCACATTAATATCCCAATTTGTATTTGCCTTATCTGATCTGATTTCAGTAGGCCTATTTTTGATTCTGTTTTTGTGTGCGCTGCAGCAAATCGTAGGCTATTACCCGTTTTTGGAGGACAAGAAGTTTAGAGAGGTTTGACTTAAATGCAGAGGCCCACACTATATTGCGGTAGGATACGTATGGATGTATGAGATAATAGTAGAATGAGGTTCTGATCTGTTGTGGGAGGATTCCAAATGCGTTTGAGAATTCCTAGATCTTTTGACATTTTTAGATATCGATATGTGTTCTTTCAAGGACAGGGGCTGGTCTGCTGGTCAATGTAAACTTGGAAAAATTTCGATGATTGCACTCGAGTGAAAGACAAAGTTGATACTTTCACCTCCTCCATTTTCCATGATCCTTGTCACTGTCTTCTGGTTGGTTCGTCGAAGACATTTGACGAAATTTGAAAATCGTTTTTCGTCAAACGATTCCAAGATAAACAAAAGCTCTGCGTTCTTATCTTGATTTGAATTCTGTCGTTGGATGAAGTGACTTTGTTCTAGCGTTAATCAGTTTAGAGACAACAGCGAAGCGATTAACTTATCATTTGGTTGAATATTTTCCAAAAGATAATTTCTGTTGTTTCTAATGATTGTTGATCGCTTCTTGGTTTTTCTATAGAAATCTGAAAGACATTTAAACCATCATATCCTTTGAATGACATCACATCTATGTTAGTCTACATGAGAAAATTTCAATCAGTAGCGAAATTTATTGTCAGAACTTTGTAGTGAATAGAAATTCTGGTGACAGAATAGAAAACAGAATGGAATTAGAATTAGAAACGAAGTACCGTAACGGATATCTGCAACTTGAAAACAGAAGGCGCTCACTGTCCGCAAATACCACACTCAGGTCTCCTGTCAATTCTTCATGCACTGTTACTGAAAGGAAGCTACTATAGCATAAGATATCTAGTAGGCTATCTATTCGTGATTCTTCCTTACTCTTCTGCGTTTCCTTTCTCTTTAATGTCCATTGATCGTTTGTGCATACCGTAGTGTACTTTCTAAAAACTTTGTCTGATGCGCAGCTTTTTTATTCTGGTCATCTGACATACTCTATCTTCTCGTGTGTGCATACTTCAATCTTCGCATAGATTGTTGCCATTTGCCCTAAGCCATTTGTTGTATGAGCCATTTTTTGTCCACGACATTATGATTTTGACCCCGACATTTTGTCCAAGACACTTTATCCACGACCTCTTGTCCACGACATTTTGGCAAGCGAAATTGTGTCACTGCGACATTTTGTCCGTATCATCATGTCGGGGATATTTTGTCAGGAAACATTTTATCATGGAACTTATGATACTGTTTGCTTTCCTGTAAATAGCAGAGAAGAGACCTATCCACAGAAAATGTTTTCGTTCATGTAGCCTGAAGGGATGCTTTTGAGGTAGGCTTACTTTAAAGGCACCATTGATAGGTAACCATAATAATTTATGGGGACAGTAATGACACTCTCAACGTTTTAAGATTGTATTTGTCTCAAAACGCTTGTGCAAGTCTTGAGAATGATTGAGAGAACTAAGTTGTACAATTGTAACATTGCTTAGAAGAAGCCTTACCTTTCAAGTGTCGCCAGATTGACCTCTTGAACCGTTTTCTGGTGATTCTTTTACTGAAGCAAAAGTCGACTGAGATAAGGGATCTGATAACATCTTGGTCTCTCTTCTTTGTTGGTGAATTCAGTATCCAATGCAGATAAGACTTTTGCAAGATCATGTCCAACATCTCCAGTGGAAGATCATACAACTGGAATTAAAAATATGCAACGTTAACATTGCAACACGATAATTAATGTCACTCACTGAAGTATGTCTAGAGCGTCTGTCAAGGGGACTACTCAGAGGCGCTCGATCCCTACTCTAGCACAGCAAAATGCCAGTTTTGTGTCGTATAAGCAGACGGAGCTCCTGTGGTAGCTCCTGTGGTAGCCCATTGGATACCCTTGGACCAACCGAGCTCTTGGGGTTTTTACTGTGGTATTTTCGCAGTAAGTCTGGGGCAACACCAAGCTGGCATGGCCGAACCAGAGCAGCAATCCTTTACTCAATGCGCTGCCGTGTAGGAAGTCAGCGTTATGTCTCCGACATTATAGCTGGAGACATGACCAAATTTAGAAATTTGTTCACGTAGATGGATTGCACACAATGCACAGCGTAAGACTCGGTCCTTCATTAGTTAATTTATAATCTTACGTAGGAGCAGACGATTCTTTACATTGTATGCTGCGATTTGAGATAATAGGCATAGTCGCATACGTTTCACAAAATGCCACAACAGGAAGAGTTACGGTAATTTACAAATAATATTATTACACCCACAGCTAAACGTCACATAGTCGGGTTTTTGTGACTTTATTAAACTTTGTTTTAGATAGGCCTAAATTAACTGAGCAATCTTACCAAGTAGCCTATGCCTTCTAGATGGAGTAACATTCTGCTAAATTTCCATTCGGCGGTCCTTTGCGTTCTTCTTTAAAATAAAAATTATGAAATCAAATTATATAAATGTTTTATCCTAAGATGTGTTCTATATTTCTCCAGTTTCACAACATTTCTTTTGTATCATTCGTCGCAATGTATTATAATGCATGGCCTATCAACCGAACAATGTAAATTAAACTGACTTACATAAGCAATAATTATTGGCAGGAAAAATATTTGATAGTCAGAAAATTGGTTGTCTAATTTTTCATCATTTTAAACGGTCGACCAGACTAAAAAAGATACGCATTTTGAACAGTTGAACAGTTTGTTTTAGATAGGCCGAAATTAACTGAGCAATCTTACCATAGTACATGTAGGCTATGCCTCTGATATGAACAGTGTTTCACTACAAAACTGTTCAATAAACTAAACAGAGAAATTGAAGGGCTTACTTCCAAAACCTGCTAAATCCACTCAACATGAGATAAACAAGATTTTCTGAAAAACCAATACCATTCACTGCAATATGTTTTTTTCATAAATTGTGTTTTGTTACCATTGTAACCGACTTACACACATTTTTCGGCCATGACGAAAGTTAATATCACATGACCTTCAAACCGTCACGCCATTGGCTGCAGCACATAACAGGTTTTGGAAACAAAACCAGGTAGGACTTAGCCGCTTTTGGAAATAATACCCAACATTACCAGGCTACTTATACTGGACATTAGCGATTTTGACGCCAAAATTGACAGAAAACATGCATCGCCTTATTTACTTGCAGTTGGTGCACATAACGCAATTTTTCTAAAAAGTGGACTAGACAGGTTTGGAATAAGTCCTTCGATTCAGTGTGCCTTAGCCAAAGGACATTGGAACGGTTTCTAATAGAAAGTAGCTCATTCATTCAGTCATTCATTCTTGAGGATCTAGGTAAAAATGTTAAGATTAACATAGCCTATTTTATGGAAATGTGTTTCTTATAATTTGGGGATAGGCAACTAACTGAATGGAAATTATAGAGCATTCTTTTCTTACATGACTGTATCTCTTTTCTTACATGACTGTATCTTATCATAATTATGTTATCGTATCTTATCTAATCTTACTTCTACGGTTATCCACGATACTATTTTGTAGTATCAACGTCACCACAGTAGAACAGGCAGAATAAGGCAAATAAGCATCAAATCAGGCAGTAAATTAACAACGATAAGTGATTTGATCGAGTTGCACTATTCAGCAAACAGTGGCCTATAATAAAAGCAATTCGCCTAAGATCTATGACTATCGTCATCGTCGTCATCACCATCATCATCAATCTGCTATATCTCGATAGACCTATGTCTATTCTCGAACTGCAATCTGCATAAACACTGACAATTATAGGGCAAGTTCAAAACTTCAAAACTTGGTGTAGCCTACTTGCCATCACCTTTATTGTGGGATGAGTGGGATGGGAAGTTATGAGCATCCAGGCATGGGCTGAGACTTTATGGGCAGATGGCGGTTCCCCAAATTTGTTGTGGGACGGAGATGCTCATACCTCAGTTTTTTTAAATATCATTTTTATTATCTATCCATTGTTTTATCGAATATGTCGAGATGGCTGCTTAAAATGCTACCATTACAGTGTGAAAAAGTTGATAGAATGGGAGGAGAAACTTTGAAGTCTAAAATCTCGAATAATTTTCAGCAATGAAATGATGAACAGTTTCGATAAAATGGCAGTCTAAAATGCTACCATTTTTAATATGCTACCATTGTAGGCCCTATAATGGAAATTAAAAATCTACAAAATGGGTTGGGAAACGTCCGCCACCTCCCCCCCCTCAAAAGAACTCCTCTGCTCGGCGCTTCGACCACTCGTTCGTCTCCCAAACCCAGGACCAAGTCTTCGACTTGCGTCCAGGCACTTTCTTTTTTACACTTTTTACACTGGGTTTATGCAAAATTTGTAGATGTTCGAGATATCTCAACATCCACAAAATCCACTTCAGAGAGACCAGTTTATTCAAAAGCGCCATGCGAAATCAAGTCCGATATGTCCAAACGGCTCTCTTTGTTCCTGTATCAGGTCAAAATTATGGTAAGTTAAAACTGGGTAACAACATGGTACTACGGCGGTAATAAGCAGTGGTGGTGGTGTGGTGTTGGTGCAAAGGTGAAATCAGGATATACATGTACATTAGTAGGCTATGAGCTTAGCCGAAATAGGAGAATCAGGAGAGAAGATGCAGACACGGTTTACGGACTGGCAGACGGCATTAGAAAGCAAAGGTCTGAAAGTGAACATCGCCAAGACAGAAACTATGGTCTGCTCAAAAACAGCTGAGACAGTTAGGATTACGGACAACACAGGAGAGGAACTGAAACAGACGGAAACGTTTAAATATCTTGGTTCAACAGTGGCTGTGAGGTCGACATCAGAAACAGGATTGGGTTGGCTTGGCAGAAGTGGAGGGAGTTGACTGCAGTTCTATGTGATGCCAAAATGCCAATACAACTTAAAGGAAAGGTATATAAAACAATGGCCAGACCTGTGATGATCTATGGGGCAGAGGCCTGGACGATGACGAGAAAGGGAGAGGGATTACTGTAGAGGACGCAGATGAGAGTGTTGCGTTGGATGCTGGGAATTTCACTCAGGGATAGAAACAGGAACGAGGACATCTGAAAGAAACTTGGAGTGGCGTGTATCTCGGACAAGATACGAGAGGCCAGGTTGAGATGGTACGGTCATGTGATGAGAAGAGAGGAGAAGAGCTGCCTTAAGAGAATCATGAAGGCAGATGTCTATGGACGACGCTGTCGGGGACGACAAAAGAAGAGATGAGAGGATGCGATACGGGAGGACATGAAACATCTCAAACTGAAAAATGAAGGCACCAAAGACAGAGGAAAGTGGAAGAGGAGGATTCGAGTGGCTGACCCCTCCGTAGAGAGGGATTAATTCAAGCCTGAAGGAAAAGAAGAAGAAGAAAACAGAAGCTTAGCCGAAATAGTTCAGATTTAGCTGAGTGAAAAATCGCAGTGGATGGGTAAGCGGAAGA
The DNA here is from genome assembly GCA_949752735.1 of Lumbricus terrestris. Lineage (NCBI taxonomy): Eukaryota > Metazoa > Annelida > Clitellata > Crassiclitellata > Lumbricidae > Lumbricus > Lumbricus terrestris. The sequence goes on along the minus strand of OX457042.1, from coordinate 59,708,805 downwards.
GAGGTTAGATTAGGAGGCAAGATAGGATCGAGGATGAGCAAACTGGCGGGTCTCTTAGCAATACGTTTCATCAAAAAATATTGATTCTTTCCACTGACCTCTTTAGCAACTTGAAGCAAATCGCAAACGGGAATAATTCTTGCGTAACCATAACCATAACCCATAATCAGCGTTACCGAGTAAGCGTTGAAACCATTCTGCTTCGGAGCCACACTACAAGTTATGGGATATTGTATTTGCATTTAATGACTGCTGCTGCCTTGAATATATGCATTACTGTGAAATGTAGGGAGCAATAGGCTACCCGAAGGGAGTGAACGTTACAAGTACCACCCGCGGATACTAAGCCCTGCAATAGGTGGGTTATTTATATACATAACTTCATGTCGAAGTACCAAAGATAGTTATAGAAAGTTAAACTGAATCATACACCACAGCACTCAAAAGTACCCAAACGATTGGAAACCTACCTTAGATATTCATAGTTACCATTCATGTATTTATGAGTATGTAACCATGTATGCTTGTATGTATGTCTGTATGTATGTATGTCTGTATGTATGTATGTATGTATGTATGTCTGTATGTATGTATGTATGTATGTATGTATGTATGTATGTATGTATGTATGTATGTATGTATGTATGTATGTATGTATGTATGTATGTATGTATGTATGTATGTATGTATGTATGTATGCATGCATGCATGCATGCATGCATGCATGTATGTATGTATGTATGTATGTATGTATGTATGTATGTATGTATGTATGTATGTATGTATGTATGTATGTATGTATGTATGTATGTATGTATGTATGTATGTAGGTAGGTATGTATGTATGTATGTATGTATGCATGTATGTATGTATGTATGTATGTATGTATGTATGCATGTATGCATGTATGCATGCATCTATGTGCACATGCATGTATTATACAATTCATTCATTCATTCATTCATTATTAGCATTTATATAGCGCCCCTTCGAGAAACTACTCAGAGGCTCTCCCAGCCCAGCCACGGCAAAAGAAAAAAAGATTTAAGAGACTTAAGGAATATGGATTGACTGGTCAGGTGGAGGAGATGGAGGTTAGGGGGAGGTCATTTCAGATTGACGGCCCCACAACCGATAAGGCTCGGCGCTGTCTGGTAGCTAAGCCAGCCCGTGGAACAAGCAGTTGTCCCTTCGCAGCAGAGCGAAGGGCCCGACGCCCTTCAATGTCAAAGACTGGGCGACAGAGAACGCGCAGGTAAGATGGAGCACAACCAAGGATACAGCGAAAAACCAGAGGAGCAATTCGATAATGGATGCGTTGGGCTATTGGCAACCAATGCAGCACATCACGCATGTAGGTAGAAACAGAGGAGAATTTAGGGATTCGTCCAATGAGCCGGGCAGCAGAGCACAATTGCGTTCATTTATATAGCGCCTTTCACTGATTTGGTTTGATGCGAATGCCGGCATTTGCACGATATGCATTGAAGACCAATAAAATCTGTCAAAGCCGAGATTCGTATAGAGTTCGTAATTACGTTTGCACGTCACACAAATTATGCTCGTATAAGAGGTGGTTTCTTTGCTCAGCATGGGGGCCTAAAATTAACCCTTTAGTGCCCATGGCGGAAAAACTTTATGAAATTTCTTGGTGTGGTAGACAATATGGATGGTATAACGGGAAAAATGTGGAAAAAATTTGCAAACATCAGGTAAACAAATTTCGGCATTTCAATTCTTGTCCCTAAAAAGGGACAGTGGGCACTACAGGGCACAGGTTTTTATAAATGGAAATTCTTGATATATGACAGGATTATTTCACTTGCACGTTATTAAAATAAGAAATTAAACATATCAATGAAAAGTAACATACAGATAGATGAAATGCAGCATATAGAAATATCAAAACCAGTTATTAAGGGCCGTCCATAAATGACGAAACGTATTTTTTTACGATTTTCACCCTCCTCGCCACACTTCAGCACAAATGTCATATGATATCTAGTTAGAGACCATCACACATCGTCTCATAATATGTGTGACCCCAACCCTATGTGCATGACGTCATTTATGGACGGTCCCCTTAACCGATCTTCCGGCTATCCCGACTATATGTCCGTCAAATGTAATTGACTTTTATAGGGCAGACCCGATTATACTCGTCCAACTGATATTATGAACTACAGTGCAAGGCAAAGCGTCGTTACGGTGCACGTAGATGGTTGAATACGAGCATACATACGTACACACGTACGCACGAACGAACATACATAAGTAAATAGGTATGTATGTACATACGCACATACATACCTACGTGCTTGTGTACGTCCGTACATACATAGGTACATTCATACATACTACCTACCTACGTACGTGCGTGGTACCTACATACATACAAACATGCATACATACAATGTATACATACATCCACACATACAAACATACGTATATACATACATACAAACATACGTGCATGCGCACATACGCACCCGCATACGTGCCTGCGTGCGTATATGTATATGTACATACATACATGCATACAAACATACATATATACATACACGTAATTTACATGCTTCGTGCGCGTGTGCGTTCGCACGCACGCACTTACATACATGCGTACATACTTGCACACCTACATAATACCCACGTACGTACGTACGTGCACGTACGTCGGCACGCACGTACGTCACGGTGCGTAGTACAAGTATGTATGTACGTGTACGTAGGTATGTACGTGCATACATATTTACTTATGCGTGTGTACGTAATACGTATGTATGCTCGTATTCGACCATCTACGTGCACCGTGCGTACACATGCATGTACGTACGTACGTACTAAGTGCGTACATACACACATACGTGCATACGTACATACATACGTATGTACGTACGTGCGTACGTACGTACATACATAGTCCATACGTCGATACATACATACATACATACCAACATGTATATACAATTATACATGCATGCATTCATTCATAGATACATACACACACGTACATTCGTACCTGTATACGTGCGTTCGTTCGTGCGTTGCGTTCGTACGTACGTGCGCACATACGTACATGCATACATACATGTATACACGCATATATACCTACATATGTACAAACATGCATGCATACACATACATACATGTATATATACACCCATACATAAATACACACATGTATAAATGCATACATACATACAGGCATGCATGCATACATACATGCACGCATACATACATACGCACATACATACATACATTCATTCATACATACATGCATTCTAGCATTAAGAATGTGAGAAATTCCACTCTGACAATCGTCTGTGGTAATGGAAAGAAGTAGGTTTTCTTGAGGAGCAAAAGGGCATTACGCTGACTTATAGGATCGACATTACGTTTCTATTCAGCTGCAAGATGAATGGAAAGCTGGTTGAAACGAAGCAAATGTATAAATACGCCATGGCAGTTCTCCCGCGGGAACGAAAAGGTCAAGCCAACTCAATGGATCGAAGAAGGATCAACAAAGTGCACGACGGCTTAACTTTTTATACTGAACCACCTCGATGCAACACCTCCATGATGTTTGCTGCAAGAATATGTGGTTTTATAACTTCATGCATGGATGTACATCTATGTACTATGTAGGCATATGTGCACTTATAATATTGCCTCTTCAAGATTGCTAATCAGAAGCGCTCCCGACTACAGAGTGAACACTGAACCGGGGTTTCACGCCGAAGCGCTGAGCAATTGCGAGTGAAGGACTTGAAGAAGGTCCCTACGGTGCGGCGTGAGGTGGATTCAAACCTGCAACTCGCCGGCTGCAAGGCAACGAACATGCCCACTACACAACCGAACCCAACTTCTCATAGTAAGCACGAATGAGCTACAGAACTGGAGCATGTAATACAGATGATATTGAACCGCTTAATATAGACAAAATGTCATTTTCCTCGTCTGAGCATGTGACCAGATGGAGGTGAGGCCATTCTAGACAGATAAATGTCGGACATTGTCGGTACAGCCTTGCATGCTGACACTGTATAAAGGTTATAATACGACAAAGCAGTTCTTCCACATAATCTGAAAAACGTGTCTAAAAAATGACCATACTACGACGTTGGCACCTTGTAAATTCACATTCATCGCTCAATTCACATTAGTCCTTAAGGCTTAATCGGGTCTTGGTCTGAGGCATCTCTGCAATTTCATACATCGACTCTCTCTGCCATTTTTCTGATCCTTCTTCGATGCCCTGAGTTGGCTTGACCTCTTTGTTCCCGCGGGAGGACTGCCCTGGCTCAGTTCATGCAGATGCTTTGCTGCATAGATGCTCTCTATATGGATTCCCGCCATCAGTTATCTCCGCCTATCTCTCCGGTAGTCTTTTATCATCTTTGTCTCATCTCAAATCCTGCCTTTCTTTGGTGTTGCACGCAATGCATGGGCAGGTCTTCTAAAAGACTTTTTCTGAGAATAGCGCTTTATAAATGGTCAAATACAACACAATAAAATAAAATAGAATCATGCTGTTATACATTCCTATTTTTCCAGCCGTCAAATGATGCAACAATAGCAAGGAATAAGCAGACATAGTTAAAAATTGCATGCGAGATGTACATTTTCTGCTTATCTAATACACATGACTTATGATCTCGTTGGGGAGCCTCAAGATGGTCTCGAAATCCAAAAACAATATCACACAGTCATTTACGTTTACAAAAGGCAACTTTCCCTCGCTATTATGTACTGATAAGACGAAATTTTGTTTTTCGATCCACCCTAATGTAGGCCTATACCTAATTTCTCCCTATGATAGAATAACAAGAGTGACAACTAGTAACTGAAGCACATCTTTCGCTGTCTCAAAACTTCTCTCTGGGTTTTCACACATGGAGTGACTCTGATTGGTATGCGCGGTGATAAAATATTTATAAATTCATAGATAGGCCTACAACGCAACACAATGCAGTGTCTAAAATGTGGCGAATCCATAAAATATCAGAATAAGAGAAGGAAACTGTTTAAATAATTTAGGCCAAACGATTCATACGGTATATCTGCTAAATATTTAAACGTAATAATAATGAAATAATTAGTAGATTATTATCGAAGGAAGATTTGAAAAGTTTATCTTTGACATGTAGAGTAAACACAAATGTCTGATAGTGAAACGTCGATCATTTTTTTCTTTTCTTCGTCGTAACATAGATGGCCTGGAAAGTACCACCTGTCTTCTTCCTCTCTTGTTGGTAAAACAATTCGATTCCATTTAAGATCGGAATCGAGGAGAATCACTCGGTGATTATAATAGTCTCTCACAAACACTCGATCTTCTGAATCGATGATTGAGAGATACACAATAACACTGAGTTGTTGCATTTCATTTGAAGGAATAAAACGACGAATGACCGTCTGTCCGTCTCTGCTCAATTCACTTATGTACACGTTAATTACCATCTTTCTCCCATTCGACTCACGCTCTTCCTCCTCTTCTGTCGATCTATGAAGTATGATGAAATTGCCGATGGATGTTTCTACTGCATGAAGAGGTTCCTTGATGTCTGTTGGTAACTGAATGGATCGAATAAGTTTTGCGTCTGATCCGTAGATAATCAGAGAGGACGAATCATTGAGAGCCAAAAACTGGCCATCTGATCTATTCGATACTGACAGACTCGTTGGTTTTTGATCAATTCTAAGCCATGCTATGATTTGATGTCCACCATCTCCTTCTATTTTAATTTTCCAGACGCTTCTCCCCAGAAAGTGAGAAACGTATAGACAATTTTCCCACTCATTGGATCCAATGTAATCGAGAATTTGAATCTCTGTTAGTTTGATTTCCTTTTGCCAATTAAATGGATTTTGATCTTCAAAGACATGAATTACAGGAGGCGGAGGAGCAGGAGGAGGAGCAGAAGAAACTTTTGGCCTCCATCGAAAGAGTATGAAGAATTTGTTTCGCAGCTTTGTCACTCCACACACACTCAGACTTATATTATATTGCATCTTGATTCTCTGAGCAAAACTGATGGAAAACGCACATACGACTAGAATAAAGAAAACATAGACAACAAAATAATTACAAATACGCAAATAAATTGACTACTCGTTATCAACTTTCTATTTCACCGTTTATCTGTCTTAAACCTGAATGCTTTTGCTGTTGTTGTTGTTGTTGTTGTTCTTGCTGCTGCTGCTACTGTTGTTGTTGCTGCTGATGATGTGAATAATGATGATAATGTTGATAATGTTAATGACGACGACCTGCTCTGCTACACATCCGGCCTTTCCTCACAAAGGAGGTTGTAAATACCATCGCATGTGAAATTGTAAACTCTCGTCTTGACTACTGCAATGGACTTCGCTGTGGGACATAAAACGTAAGCTCTCTTTAATAATTTCAAAACAACCTCGCCCGAGTCGTCTGCAATGTCTCGCATCATTCCAGTATCAAACCACTTCTGAAATCTCTCCACTGGATAGTTATGTCAGAAAGGATCATCTACAACGTCGTAAAATCAAAAGTCTCCTTCATTCTTCTCCTATCTCCTTCGAGACCATGTGCCCTCAAGGTCAAAGAACATGCGAACATTCGGTAACCGAACACTTGTCCTCCACCGTTGCCGCACCGCAACTGTTACTAGATCCGTCTCCTTATCAGCCCCTCGGATGCGGAGCAATCTTTCATCAGTCACCAGCAAATGGCTACGTTCAAGAAACATCCAAAAACTGAATTTTCACACAGGCCCTTCTGTTTTCCTGCTCCAGATGCTTCTGATTCGTTGCTACCCCTAAATCGTCATCGTCGTCGTCATCATCATCATCATCATCATCATCATCATCATCATCATCATCATCATCATCATCA